>CAUYQV010139494.1:0-25992 GCA_963574575.1 Galagoides demidoff | reverse complement strand
AAAATAGCCAGGCGTTGTGGCGGGCGCCTGTGGTCCCAGCTACTTGGGAGGCGGAGGCAGGAGACTCGCTTGAGCCTAGGAGTTGGAGGTTGCTATGAGCTGTGATGCCATGACACTCTACCCAGGGGGATAGCTTGAGGCTCCGTCTCAAAAAAAAAAAAAAAAGAATCATCACATTTGAAATGCTAGCCTCATAGGCAGGTCTACCCTACTTGTTACCAAAAGTAGGATTCTGAGGTGTACGCAGGACAGTGTACTGTGTAGGTGTTTTTGGTGGTGTCTTGCACCTGGTAAGAGTTCAGTACATATTTATGGAAAAAAAAAAATCAGTAATGCTCCTTCTTAGCTTTTCATGATGATTAATAAAGTTCATTAGATCCATCATTCCAGGAATTCTGATTCTATAGAGAAGAACAAGGAAATGAATAAGAGAAGGAAAAGGAATTTTTCTATTTTTTAAGAGAAAATTGGGCAATGTCCCATCATAGATACACACTGCCATTTACATATAGAGAGTGTGTCCCTACATTTCTAATTCCCAATATTTAATGATATGCAGCCCTGTCCAACCTTTTTGATATTGAGGTTGCTGACCATAATGAAAGAAATGCCATCATTATTTCATTTAATTTTAAAGAACAAATATAGACGGCAAGTTAAGAGCCTTATTCTAGGTATAAAAAACATACATGCTCACTGTAGATAAAATAGAAAGTTCAACTATAAAGAGACAAACATCTGAAAGCCTTAATTTATAGGTAGGAAAAATCAGGGCAAAGATAAAATGCATTTTATATTGGCCCTATGATAGGAACACACATTACAGGAAGAAAAGTCAGTAATAACATCTGAAAAAAGTATGGAGGGAAGACATCCAGGCCACTAAATTTTGCCCTCGAGGCCCTATCATTATTGGTTTTAATCAAGTAGGGGTGCTGACAAAATGTGCACACCACAATCTTGACTGTGGGTTAGACTGGTAAAAATTTCAATTGGTTCTGTCATCAGGAGTTTATACCTTGGGGATTCCCCTTCTCACTCCATTTCCCCCACACCAAAAAAGATACAATTTAGAGATAAGAAGCCTGTCCTTCCTGAAAACTTCTGCCAAGTCAACACATAACCCTATTTCTGTTAAGTAGTGACCCTTGTGAGTAAAATAAGTAGGATAATCAAGATAATATTCATAGGAAAAGTTTAAAACTCATCAAGTTTATATGATGGTAATGCTTGGTTTTTCCAGTAGATTCCTAAATACCTTATAATATGAAATAGAAGGTTATATAAACTACATTCTTTCTTTCTCTCATTTTCTTTTTCTCATTTTTCCCCCCTCTCTCTCTCTCTCCATATGAAGCAAACCAGTTCCCTCCTTTGGACACTGCCTTAGTAAAGGCATTCCCTGAAGTCGGTTTCCAAGCACATTGGGTATTTTCACTCACTGGAAAAGGGAAAGGAATAAACTGCTCTCTCTGCAATTACACCAGGCTGCTCTATTGACATACAAGTGAATGAAATGGTTATACCCTAAGAGGGAGACCCTCCATCATTCTCAAAATTATAGGCCCTCAGATCACCGCTGAAAGTCTGGCCCTACACAATTTTCAGAGATAGACAAAGAATAAGAGAAAGGGTACATAGCAGGCAGGCAGCAGTAAATAGCTGCATTTATAGCATTGTGTCATAATGGGAACCTCAATCCAGTTCTCTGAGGAAACTACTGAAAACCCTGACCATAATGTTGTCCTCTCCTCAACTGCTAGATTGGCTTGTAACTTATTTTTTCAAAAAGCTAGAAGGTAAATTTCAGCGCCATGCAGAGTATAACCTGAAGATGAAATTGTAAACAATTTCAAAGGCTCATTTAACACAGAAACAGATATTTTCAGACTTGAAATCATCGATTCCGGGGTTGGTTTCTGAGAGGTTCGTAGGTCTGATGGATAGGTGAGGTGGAAGTATACCCAGCACTTAGCTTTGTATTAAACACACAATAAACAATTATCACTTTTATTTGTTTCAGCATTTAATAGGTAGGCTATTATAGTTTATTCAGCATATGCCCATTTGTACACAAAATTTTATGGAGCAAAAAACACTTTTGAGGGAATCTACTCCTATTTCCTGTAGATGAAAAATAATTTGGGGGCAAATTCTAGCTGTATTTATCTAAAGCTGCAAATTCTAAGTGCAGTATTTTTTACAACCACAAACATATTTGCTAAATGAAAAAATATATTTAGCCTTGCCTTTTCTCCTTTCCTCCTAGGCCCCTAATATTGACTGTCCCTGATATATATTCTATTCTTACCAATTACCTTATTCTGAGAATCTCAGGCTCACCTTGAATTCCAAAATTTAAATGTTAACCATTTATGTGGAATTCGCTCTATCTTTTCAATAGATATTTATTTTAAAAATTCTGTGCACAACATATTCTATATAGACATCTACTATCTCACTCAATACAAATATTTGTTTGTATCTATAGAAACTATCTTGCACACCTAGTCACTCCTAAATGCTAATCAAATGCTGAATATATACACATCATTCATAAATATTTGATGAATCAAAGATTAAACAGACAAGGTTTCAGAGGTCTATGAGAAATCAGTATTTATTTTTAAAAACACAAAATATAAAGTGACAAATGTGGTTCTTTAAGGAAAAAATATAAAGTAGGGTTAAAAGAAATGTAAAAATAAATATATAATTTTTGAAGAAAACACTTTATATATTTTAATTTCTGGATGCCCTAGGATAAGTCTGAGTGTAAGCAGAATGAAGTGTTGGCACTGAACATAACTGGTAAAAAAATAAAGAACTGTTTGAAATAAACTCCATTTTAATATTCTTCTTAGCAAAGGATCTCAAGAATGGAAGAGAAAGTATCCAATGTACTCAGCCCTACTATGAAACTAAATTATAGCTTTCTGATTTTAGCCCACAAATATGGAGAGAGGGGAGGAGGGAGGGTGGGTGGAGTGAGGGTGATTGGTGGGATCACACCTATGGTTCATCCTATAAGGGTACATGTGAATCTCTCTAAATGTAGAATATAAATGTAACACAATAACTAAGAAAAAGATATGAAGACTATGTTAACCAGTTGGATGAAAGTATTTCAAATTGTATACAGGAACAGTACACTGTACCCCATGATAGTATTAAGGTATACTTCTAAGATTTAATAAAAAAAATAAAAAATAAAAGTTATTACATAAATGAAATGTATAGTGTGTGAAATATATTACTAAAAGAAATAAGGACGAAAAGTAGGTTGGAAGGAAGAAAAGAAGTAAGGGGAAGAGGGAATAAAGAAGGAAAAGAAAAAAGAAAAAGAATGCTTATATTCTCAGGTCATCCCGAGGAATCTAATCAATATAAAATATTACAGAAATGGTCCATATATATATGTGGTACTGCTGAAAAAATAAAATTTAGCAACATATATTCCTCTAACCACTTGGAAATTAACTCTTATCCTAAGAAAGGTTTTTGTCAGGTGATGCAGATAAGATAAAAGGGCTTAAAATTCCTCCTTCTAACTCTTTGCAAAGAAAACAAGGAGCCAGAGAAAAATGACCAACTCATTTCTTATATCTTCTCTTTCATAAGAGGTTTTCAGGTTCCCTGCATTTTTTTTGTCAACTCAAAAAATCTTGTTGGGATTGCTGGTTAATTGTGACAAATTAATCGGGAATTGGTTATGCGTGGGTCCTGGTGTAGTAATGAGGATCACTCACTGAAAAACAGTACACATTTGTTTTTTCTATACACACGGAACTGGGCTAAACCATCATAAAGAGAATTTTAATGTAGTCCCCAAATAAGGCCTTCTAATCAAGAGATACTTGATATTAAATTTATACTGTTTCTTTACTATGTCTTCTCTTCCCACTTCTTTTCTTTCTATGCCTTTTCCTTCTTCAATCTCTTCATGATTTTTTTATTATTATTATTAAATCATAGCTGTGTACATTAATGCAGTCATGGGGTACAATGTACTGGTTTTATATACAATTGGAAATATTTTCATCAAACTGGTTAACACAGCCTTCACGGCATTTTCTTAGTTATTGTGTTAAGACATTTATATTCTACATTTAGTGAGTTTCACATGTACCCTTGTAAGATGCACTGTAGGTGTGGTCCCACCAACTTTGACTCTTCTTGCCATTTAATGAGACAGCACTTATAGGAGACATAGTTGACACTGGATGCAAGGGTTTGAAGATTTTGTGCAAGTGTTAAAGTAAAAAATACTCAAACAGAAACTAATTAGCAGGGCTAATAACCCCAGGAAAGAACTGGCTCCAATCAGCTTGTCAGCCATCTTTGTTACCTTGTCACCTTACATGAACTTTGGCTAATCACAATATCATTTACATTGCAGTTTTAAAAATCTTGGTGCTTGCAAGACCAGGGCATTTTGGAATTAACCAGATAAAGCAAGAAAATGGGAGACAACCCAATTCTCGTAATTACTACCCAATTTTTTAGTAAAAGCCAATTCTTTGAGTATTCCCTCCCTCAATTATTAAAGCCATAGCAACTCTACAACTACTGCTTTTTCTTTTCATCCTGCCCACTCTCTTTTCTGAGAGCATAATTTTGTTTTCAATAAAAACTGGTGCTTGCTTGACTTACCTGAAAATTCTTTTCCTGAAAATCACCAAGAATTTGGAAAAACCACCACTTAGAGGCTGGTAACACCAAAATTGATAGTTGAATCAGTGTGCTGAAGAATCATCTTCTTCCCTTGATGTTCTTTGATCTCTCACAGAACATTGCTAAGCCCAGGCAGTATTAAATCTATCAGGAAACTCAAAAGGAGACTCTTACCTTCTTGTTTTTAATCACTCCTCAATCTTGGGCATAAGACTCTCTAGACATCCCTCCTAAATTGAGTGTTTGTGAATCTCCAATAGAACCACATGGCCAATGGAGTACGTATGAGGAAGTGAAGAGCAAAATGCTCCCTTAAATCTCTAGTGAAAAGATGATTTTAGATTGCTTGATGACTGCCATCAGATTGCCTTCTACATCAAACTGAAAACCCCCTTTTACCTTCTAAATGGTTTCTGGATGCTTTTTCCCTGTGTCTTTTTTCTCTCTTTGAATACCCCCTACAGATGGTTTGATAAGCTGCCAGATGATTTAAATTAATTCTGCCAAATTGAGAAGAAGCAAATGTCCTTTTCAGAGATAACAGAATTTCTCCTCCAGATCACCAGAAATAACCCAGGAGAATGATTAGCCATGTAATACATTCCCATGGTACGTGCCCCTCTTAGACTGGCACAGATGTTTCGTGCTAATAGGATTTTGTGTTCCATGCCAAACATTCTTATGTGACTGTTACTTTTTTTCAAACCCTGAAATTATAACATATTTGGTTTATACTATTAGGAAACAGCTTTCCTCCCAAAGGTGAACCTTGGGAATACATTCTAGTAAATAAAATAATTCATTTCTTAAATGTCTCATTATGATTTTTAAAAATGATGCCATCATATTCAACTTATAAATAAAATATCGACAACTCATAATTTTTTTACAAAAGCATTTAATTTAAATTTAGAAAGAGGATTAAAAATCAAAGAGGAAAATATTGGTGTCATTATCAAAAGTCTTCTAATAACTGCAATAGTTACATGCTCTGAAGTTGATTTATAATATAGTAGGTAAAAAAAAATTAGTGAGGAAGTCACTATCAAGGCGAAAGCCTGGATTTGAAAGTGCCAGGATATTTTAATAACATAACCAATATTATTCCGTGGAATTACTTGTAAGTGTTACAGCTATATCAATTTAAGGAGTTAAAATACACTTCAGGACAGTTCTTATCATTCATACAAATCCTTAGAATAGTTAAATCATCTTCCTTTGCACAGTAAAAATGAAATAGGATTTCATTTTCTCCAGTTTAATGCTATTATAAAAATTTAAATGGAAAGGATGTCATTAAGAATCATCAATCCTGACTCTTTTCTGTTGGAATTTGTGATCAAAGACTGAACTAAAGTTTACTTTTGCCCTACAATAATAATACCTTTCATTTTCTAGCACTTTATAGCTTACAAAGAACTTGCACATAGATTATCTTCTTTGTTTCTTTAACAGCTTTAGGAAGTAACTCATACTATTTTACAAAACGAAAAATAAAAGACTGTATGAGAAGATGAAGCTAGAATATTAGACATACTATCTGGACACTTTAAGTAATGCACGTATGCACACCACAAAAATTCACTCATACTGTTAAAGTTTGTTTGAATCTGCTCAAGAAGGGAAGTTTTATGAATTAATGCAATGATTTTTGCATGGAAATAGATCCTTCTGACTTCAGGTGTTGGCTAAGACAGAATAACTACTATTGGGCTTGGTTTCCTACTAAAGAAAAATCTCTAAAACTGAATGAATTATAAAAAGCAGTAGTATCCATCTACCTTGAGTAACAAGTAATACAGAACTATAACCCTTGAAAAAAGAAAAAGAGAAGTAAGGTGAGCTTATGAATTATATCAATATCAAAATTGCCTTGGTTTTCTGCTTGAGCACTTTCTTGAAATGGAACAAGAAAGTGGACCAGAAGTGAGAAGCAGTTTTGATGAGCTAAAGGCAAAGACAAGAGTTCCAGGAAAGCAGCTAAAATGTATCACAGAGTACCCGAAAAGATGGAATGATGCAGGACAGCAACCTCACCAGTCTAAGTGGTCAGTCATATAGTGAGATTACACATGACTTAGCAGATAGCCCTGCCAAGGGACTGACAGCTAAATAGTGATATCAGTGACTTGGTAGCAACAGGATATTTTGTACTTTCATCTGAGTCAAAGTGTGGAAACTTCATTGAACACATCAGGCACTCAGTTAAGTCAGCAGAAACTAGAAAACAAAAAACAAACAGTGAAGGAATAAGCACATCCTAGAACGAAGTTTGCAACTAAAAGATAAACTAAATAAAGAATTAAACTAATTTTAACAGAAAGAAAATGATGTCACTAATTTAATAACATAATCAACACTCTATACAGCTTGTGTCTAAAATGTCCAGTGAATAATCATACTAATTAGATAGTTGATGAGACAGGAAAAAGTGACCCATATTAAAGAAAAAAAATAGTGGTAATTCACATAGTGAAGTTGACATGCAAAGTCTTTAATGTAGCTATTCAAATATTTTTCAAAAATTAAAAAAGTAATTATAGTGACAGAACATGGGAATATTGGCAGCAAAATGGAAATTTAAAAATTGAATTAAAATACCAAAGACATTACAAGAAAAGGAAACTACAGACCAATAACTCTCATGAGCATACATACAAAAATCCTCAACACGATGTTTGGAAATTAAATCTAACAATGTATATAAAAACTTAAAAATCACAACTAAAAAACACAACTTATTTCTTATATGTAAGCCTTGTTCTGCATTCAACAATTAATATAATCCACCAGATCAATGGGCTAAAAAAGAAAAGTTACATAATCTATCAAATACATGCAGAAAAAAATTGACAAAATCCAACACTCATTTGTGATAAAAATCTCTCAGAAACTAGGAATTAGTGGAACTTCTTCAGATGAATATCTACAGAAAGCAAGCAGCTAACATCAAACATAATATTGACTAAATTAAAACTTTTCATCAAGATTAGTAACAAGACAAGGATGTCTTCACTCATTACTCCTTTTCAACATTGTGCTGGAAATATTAACTAATGGAGTAACACAAAAGAAGAAATACAATGGTCTTTCTTCACAGATGGCGTGATTGTCTATGTGAAAAATCTAGGAAAAAAGTGGTTTTAAAAAGGCATGAGAGCATTATCAGAGGTTATTTCCCCTACCTCAATGCAGAGCAAACAGGTAAAAACATTTTGCTTCCAGTTTCTTCCACAAAAGAGTTTGACTACATACCTATTGTCTCATTTTTCAGGATGCTTCCTGTCAGATGAAATTTTACTTAGTCTGTCTCTGGGAGCTGATGAGGCAGGTAATTAGTAGTCCTCTGAGAATCTAACTGGGCATTGTGGACACTTTTAGCAGCTTAACTCCCTGGTTCACTCCAGAAATAGAACCAGGCATCCAGCTAAATCACTTATTTCTGAGGGAGTATTCACTGGATAGTAAGGGGGAGTTGAAAATGCAGAGCAAAGCAATGAGTTGAGAGTCTGTGGTTTAAATGAGAATATATACATTTACCATAGATTCTCTACCCTGTTCAATGTAGAATAAGTGAAAGGTTAAGACCAGCTCCCAGCTTATCCCTGAGGAAAGAAAAAAACTAGAAAACACCTGTAGCACCTCAATGTCTCCAGCTGCCTTACAAAGAACTAGCTTTTACTTCATACCTTTCAGGTCACTTCTGGGACCTGGCACACTCTAACCTTCTAAGCGTCACTAAGAAAAGAAAAAAGATGATAGCTTGCACAAGCATAAAATTTACAGTAGTACGCAGAATCTTTGGTTAGTCTGAAACGTTAGGTTCAGTTCTTAACTGAAGCCTAGTTTAACAAGACTAGGAAATATGACTTTTTTGTCTAATTTACAGAAACCAATACAGAGAACCAAGAAAAAATGAGGAAATAGGGAAATAAGCTTCAAATGAAATAACAAGATAAATCTTCAACACCAACTCCCATGAAATGGACATAAGTGATATATCTGACAGATAACTCAAAGTAACAGTAATAAAGATAGTCACTGGGTCAGGAGAGCAATGTACAACAAAGTAGAAATTTCAAAGAGATAGAAAATATAAAAATACCAGCTCAGCACCCATAGCAGAGTGGTTATGGTGCCAGCCACATACACTTGAGGCCGGCGGGGTTGAACTTAGCCCAGGCCAGCTAAATAACAATGACAACTGCAACAGAAACTAGCCAGGCATTGTGGTGGGTGCCTGTAGTCCCAGCTACTTGGGAGGCTGAGGCAATTCTTAAGCAATTCTTGCTTAAGCCCAAGAATTTGAGGTGGTTGTGAGCTGTGATGTCACTGCACTCTACCGAGGGCAACATAGTAAGACTCTGTCTCAAAAAAAGAAAGAAAGAAAGAGAGAGAGAGAGAGAAAGAAATAAAATAAAATATAAAAATACCAAATACAAATTGTATAGTTTTATATGATTTGTATTCATAAAATAAGATAAATAAAAGACTAAATCAGCCATTAAGGCTATGTGGCCTTAAGAAAGATGGAGACTTTACCTCCTTCATGTTTACATGGATGGAGCTGGAAAGTATTCTTCTTAGCAAAGTATCCCAAGAATGGAAGAAAAAGTATCCAATGTACTCAGCCCTACTATGAAACTAATTTATACCTTTCATAGGAAAGCTATAATCCAATTTTAGCCCAGGAACATGGGGAGAGGGGAGAGGGAGGGGAGGGGAGGGGAGGGGAGGGGGGAGGGAGGGTGATTGGTGGGATCACGCCTATGATTCATCCTATAAGGGTACATGTGAATCTCTCTAAACGTGGAATGTAAATGTCTTAACACAATAGCTAAGAAATAGACATGAAGGCTGTGTTAACCAGTTGGATGAAAGTACTTCAAATTGTATACAGAAATAGTATACTGTACTCCATGATAGTATTAATGTACACTGCTATGATTTAATAAAAAAAAACATGGAAAAACATTAACAATAAATATTAAAGGGGGAAACAGACATTTGATCTAAGCATGATATCATCTCAATTTTCTGCATATAACCCTGAAAAAAAACAAATAATGTTTGTTAGGATGCTAATAGGGTTTATTTGGTTTTGATGGGATTGGCTAGTATCTTTTTACTTTCTTCACCTTTTTCTGTCCTTTGAAGGTTTTAACTTTATCATCCAGAATATCTACATAATATAAAGAAATGGACTAATTTTATAAAATATTCATTCACTCACAGAGAACTTTTAGCTCACTCATGTAATGTGCTCTTCTGTGAATACAGTAACACCGTAGGCAAGGAGATGCAGCAGGTGTTGACAGATTATTTCAGGGTAGAGATGGAAATATTCTGTACTTTCTGTTCTTTCTATTGAACTTTCTAATTTTGCTATAATAAGTGGGTGTTATACTTAGCATTTGCAAAAGGCTATGTGAAAATTTTTAAGTAAATTATTTATAAGTTGTTCATAACTAGTGATTTCACAAGGTTCTGAAATGTCCAATTTTAAGGCCTTGGCATAGTCGTGCTTAGGTCATTGGGTGACATGCTGGACATCTAAGATCTTAAAATGTCACCCAAGTCCCTGATTTTAAGATCTTGATCATGGAAATTGACCTTTGGAAAAAGTTCATCAGGGATTCCACATTTCCACCCGTGGCATGATGTGGGTTTTCTGTCTTGAGCCGACTGGTGTGAATGAGTCACATTTTAGATGAGAAATGGACCCCACCAGGCAGCTTCAGCCTCCCCGGCAACATGATCCTTTAAGTGCCATGTTCTCAAGGAGGCAATTTGAAAAAGATTTTCCAACACCATCTGCCTGCTGCACCTGCAGACGTTCCAGCCGAGCTGTTTCGTAAGGAAGACGCAGGGTGAAAAGCCCGTGAGCCCAGGCTCATCCTGCAGTGTCTGTAAGTGCCTGCCCGCCCGACGAGATCACTGTCATGCACCACCGGGCTCATTTGCGCACAAGGTGTTCTTAGTTGATTTAATTTTTGTTAATTCAGCAACTTCCTGGAGGAGACTGCTGTGTGTGCATTTTCCTTACGACAGCGGCAGCCCCCACAGCACGTTCCCTTGGAATGTGAGAGCAGAGCGAGGTATCCAGGCCGCCTGCCACACAGCAGACCATTTGCAAGAAGCCCACACGTATGTGTGCAGATAATTAAAGCCTTCCTTATAAAGCTACCGTTGTGTGGACAAAGACTTACTTAGAATCTCCAGCTGCAGGTGTGTGGATCAGAAAGTGTGGTCTCCACTGTTACCAGCCACCGTTTACCTCAACAGCCATCTCCTGCAGGTGCTGCTGGCCAGGGCCTAACAAGGCCGCATGAGCCTTGCCGACATCCAGAGACTGTTTATTCACTTCCCAGGCTGCTGTCAGAGAGAAGTTGGGGAATTGGACTCCATGGTATCCAGGGAAGGACTCCATAGTACCAGGGAAGGACCCAAGATGCTCTGTGCACCCAGGGAAGTGTTGACTAACATAAACTTAATCTGAAATAAAAATGCTTTGATGATGTAGCTACTTTCAGATAGAGAGAAGTTGTGTAACTTTGTGACCTCTGAGGGGGGTGTGTTTGACGGATACTGTGCAGAGTGATACTGCTGATGCTTACTGGGAGTAGATAAAGGTAACAGAGGGACGGGGGAGGGCCGGTCTTTGAGAGATATTCTGTAATTGTTGGCTTTTCTGCAAATAAAAGCAAAATTGTCAATGTCTCATCCACAACTCTGGCGACTGGCTTGGGTGACACACAGACCGACTCCTTGGTCCAGAAACACCACTTCCAAGAAACTCAAGATGCTCTGAGGCTTCACCATCAATTTTCTGAGATTCTGTTGAAATATTTTACTTAATGTAGCTGGAATTTACTATACCTCTAAACTATTTTCCCTAGAAAAGCACCTGTGAGAAATAATGAAATAACAAGTAAGGGTTCCCCATCACTCAGACTATGTCTTGGTATGAATTTTCGTGAAATTTAACGCTAAGCTTACTTTTTGATTGAAGGAGAAAGGAATGCTTCAAGGGAAGTTTGCTGCTGCCAATATTTAACATGCATCAAGTCTCTACCGCAGATAAATAACACATGAAATAATTATAGACAATTCCTCTGCCTGTTACCTCTCACCTAGTAACTGACCTTTATGAAAATGTATACCTTGGTTCAGGGGTGCGATTCTTCTCATTTTTCTGATTTAACGCTATTTGGTTAGAAATGCAATGTTACATCAAATAATCTGAAAGTAATTAACTTGAAAGGCTTTTATTGGTACCTTTCAAAGAGGAGGGACCAGTAATGCTGATATAGATGTCTTTTTAAAAAGCATAGCAGGATTCCTTCTGCCATTCTTTCCATTACTGTTATGCCAGATTAATTTGATGAGCATCGATGAGGATACAGCGTAAGCACGTCAATTAAATTAAATATTACACTTTCATAATGTTTGCTCTGACGGGGAGATGGTGTCCTGTCTTGGTGCATATGGCTTGTGATAAGCACAAGTGAAGCTGGTATTGCCCAGCAGGGCTGGGCAACTTGCATCTGGAGAGCCACACCCAGCTTGGTGCCTGATTTTATGCAGCCTCTAAGCTGCCCATGATGCCTACATTTTTGAAATAGTTTGCACCCAAAGAATTAAAAGAAAAAATTTTGTGACAGGTGAAAAGTATATTACATTCAGATTTCAGTGTGTATAAATAGAGTTTAATCGGCACCCAGCCGCGCTCACTTGTGTCCTGTCCAAGGGACTATGGTGGTCAACTTCTGCGCCAAAACGGTGGAACTGAATATGAGTGACAGAGCCTGTCTGGCTTGAAACACCTAAAATATTTATGATTGGGCTTTTGGCAGACCAAGTTGGCTGACCCTTGACCCAGAAGCACTTGTGTCTCTCCTGGGGGCTGGTAAATTGTGCTCGTCACACCTCTGACGACAGTAGAGAAAAGTTCCCATGGAGGCTTGGTTTGTTCTCATCATGGAAATGTAACTTCATTCCCAGCAGCTTCTGAAAAAGCCATGTGGTCCTGACTGTGCCGTTCCCTGTGCCTTCCTTCCCTGTATATTCTGGTTCGTATGCTCTGCCCAAGCCCTCAGAAGAGTTACATTTCCTCATACAGCCCTGTGCAACCGGACAAGAGTGTTGTCTGACCATAACCTCTGTTTTTACTGTTGAGGATGAGCTTAATGACTGTTGGTCTAAATGAAGATAAAAGAGCACAAAATGACAGTAATTGGTAAAATGGCCCCCATTTGCTTAAAGCACTGTTAATAAACAGAAAGCCTGTGTTCTCCCATTCATTTCCAGATGAGGTTGGAAGCATAATTCATATTAGTGGAATGCTGTGGTGCTGACCTGTGACCTGAGGGCATTTGGGGAAGATTTTCATCCATTTTCAGAATGTCTGTGTAAGCAGAGAGGAAAATGATACCAGTCAGGACAGTCCAGAGAAATAGAATCAATAGGAGATATACCTATGTCCGATAAAGATATATAAATAATATATATAATAACTATTACAGGGCAGTGCCTGTGGCTCAAAGGAGTGGGGCACCGGCCCCATATGCTGAAGGTGGTGGGTTCAAGCCCAGCCCTGGCCAAAAACTGCAAAGAAAAAATAAATAAATATTACATATACATACACACGTGTGTGTCCTTGGGAATTGTATGAGCCAATTCCTTAAATTCCTCTCTCGTCATATATGGCATTATTGATATCTCCAGTAATGCTGTGTCTGATACACAGACATAATATAAACACCAACATATAGAAAGGGAGGGAAAGAAAGAGAGAGAAGGAGCAAGAGACTGAGTATAAGGACTTGGATCACACAGTTAAGGAAGGTGACAAGTCCAAAACTCTGCAAAATCTTGAACTAATCTCCCAGTTTCAGTCTGGAGCTCCAGAAGGAGCCATGTCTGAGTCTGAAAGTCATCAGGGGAAAGAATTTTCTTTTGCTTGGGGGAGGTCTGTCTTTGATTTCTTCAGCCCGTCACCTGATTGGACAAGACCCACCCACATAGGAGAGGGCAGTCTGCCTTAGTCAGGCTACAGCCTTCAGTCTTCATCACCTCCAAAAACACCCTCCCAGAAACCAAGTGTCCAGGCACCTCTGACTCCAGTTAAGATGACACATAAAAATGACCTAGCACAGGAAGATTGGCTCGTTTATGGTTCCTACCTTCAAGGCCCAAGGAGACTCTAGAGATAAGTGGATTGTTACTAAACTTAGAATTTCAACAGTTTCTAATCAGCAAATACTACAGGCTTGCAGGGAGGCCTTGGGTGTTTCTGAGCTTAATACACGGCAATCACTCACCCCATCCAGCCTGCGGGGCTGTCAGAATCAGCACTAAGACCCAGAACTCATTCTCTTTGTTATTGGCCAAATCCACGAAACAAATAAATCTGTCCTGCTTTTTAACTGTATTTTATTCTTTTTGCCTAAGGTTAAAAAAATTCAATTTACATTTTATTTAGGCAATAAATCTGCTAATAAAGGTGTGACACTTAAATTCCTTTAGAAAGCTATGGCAAAATACCTAGGCCTTGAGAAGACCACCCTACACAGACTTCTACATTTTTCTGCTCTTATAAATTTTTTTTTTAAAAATACCTAAGTTAAGGCTCGGCACCTGTGGCTCAAGTGGCTAAGGCGCCAGCCACATACACCCAAGGTGGCAGGTTCCAATCCAGCCCGGGCCCACCAAACAACAATGATGGCTGCAACCAAAAAATAGCCAGGCGTTGTGGCGGGCACCTGTGGTCCCAGCTACTTGGGAGGCAGAGGCAGGAGACTCGCTTGAGCTCAGGAGTTGGAGGTTGCTGTGAGCTGTGATGCCATGACACTCTACCCAGGGGGACAGCTTGAGGCTCTGTCTCAAAAAAAAAAAACAAAAAACCTAAGTTAAGCATTTGACAGTCAATTCATTTTTTTTTTTTTTTTTAGAGACAGGGTCTCACTTTATCACTCTCAGTAGAGAGCTGTGGCATCACAGCTCACAGCAACTTCCAGCTCTTAGGCTTAAGTGATTCTCTTGCCTCAGCCTCCCAGGTAGTGGGGACTACAGGCACCCACCACAATGCCCGGCTATTTTTTGTTGCAGTTTGGCCAGGGGTGGGTTTGAACCCGCCACCCTCGGTGTATGGGGCCAGCGCCCTACTCACTGAGCCACAGGCACCGCCCTGGGAGTCAATTCTTTATTGTCATTTATTTACATTTAAGCTCCTAACCATAATCATTATTTCTACTTGGCAAAACTTTCTACCTATACCTGACTCAGCACATCAAAGTAAAACTCGTATTATTTCCTAGTTTTTTAGAATATGTGGCTTTACTTTGCTTTTTTAGATATATGTAAACACTCAATTATACTTGCTGGGTCAAAAGGAGCGTAGGTGTAGACATCATACAGGTATGGTCACCGTATACATCCTAAAAGATTGCCTGTAAAATAAAGTGAGGAAATGTTTGTTCTCAGGACAAGAGAAGATAAATTTAGTTAGAAAATAAAGGAAGAGAAAAGGAGGAAAATGGGAGAAAAGTGGAAATGAAGGAGAAGAGGGAATAGAAAACTCCACAGAGAAGAGAAGGTACTTTCCCTCTGGGGGCTTCCTTTCTTTTTTTTTTGAGACAGAGCCTCAAGCTGTCCCTGTGGGTGGAGTGCCATGGCATCACAGCTCACAGCAACCTCCAACTCCTGGGCTCAAGCGAGTCTCCTGCCTCCGCCTCCCAAGTAGCTGGGACCACAGGCGCCCGCCACAACGCCCAGCCATTTTTTTGTTTGCAGCCATCATTGTTGTTTGGCGGGCCTGGGCTGGGGATTCGAACCCGCCACCTTAGGTGTATGTGGCTGGCGCCTTAGCCGATTGAACCACAGGCGCCGAGCCACAAATGCCTTTTACATACACTCTGCAATGGTGATACTAGAGCAGCTCAGGTTAAGGGTCTAGCCCAAGCCACACAAAGTGACAGAGAAAGGACTTGAACTTAGGCCTGCCTGACTCTAAAACACAAGTTTTTTTGGCTTGGCGCCAGTAGCACAGTGGCTATAGTGCCAGCCACATACACCAAGGCTGGCGGGTTCAAACCCAGCCCAGGTCAGCTAAACAACAATGACAACTGCAACCCCAAAATAGCCAGGCGTTGTGGCCGGTGTCTGTAGTCCCAGCTACTTGGGAGGCTGAGGTAAGAATATCTCTTAATCCCAAGAGTTTGAGGTTGCTGTGGGCTGTGATGCCACAGCACTCTACCAAGGATGACACAGTGAGACTCTTGTCTCAAAACAAAAAAAACAAAAAAGACAAAAAAAAAAAAACAAAAAACAAGTTTTCTCTACTGTACCACAAAGGTCTTTGCTTAATTGCTACTTCTCAGTGAGGCCTTCCCTGACCACCCCATTTAGCTATACAGAGTCCCGTCCCTGGCCCTCCTTATGCCCTGGCCCTATTTTATTTATCATTTTTGCTTTGTTTTAGAGATGGAGTTTCACTCTATCACCCAGACTGGAGTTCAGTGGCATGATCATAGCTCACTGCAGCCTCGAACTTCTGGACTAAAATGATTCTCCAGTCTCAGCCTCCGTAGTAGCTGGGACTACAGGTGTGTACCAACACGCTGAGCTATTTTACTTACCTTTTTTTTTTTTTTTTTTTTTACACAGTGGCTCATTATGTCACCCTCGGTAGATTGCTGTGGTGTCACAGCTCGCAGCAACCTCAACTCTTGGGCTTAAGTGATTCTCTTGCCTCAGCCTCCTGAGTAGCTGGGACTACAGGCACCCACCACAACACCCAGCTATTTTTTGGTTGCAGCTGTCATTGTTGTTTAGCAGGCCTGGGCCAGGCTTGAACCTGCCACCTTTGGTGTATGTGGCCAGCACCCTACTCGCTGAGCTACAGGTGCTGAACCTATTTTACTTATCTTAAAAGCATCTGACCTAGTGGAATTTTACTTATTTATTTGTATGTTGCATATGGTCTGTTTTCTTCCCCTAGAACTCAGGCTCCATAAGGGTAAATATTTTTATGGTATCCTTAGTACCTGGAAGAGTGCCTAAAAAATTAATGAATATTCAGTGGGTAAGTAGATGTTGAGTAACCTCTTGCCTGGTTTTCTGTTGGAAAGCTGACAGAAACGCATGTTGCTTTTGATAAAAAGCGACCCAAGTTTTTTAGAAAACTTGCAGGTTCTCAACTCTGATGGGTTGAAAGGGACCATAGATAAGCAGCCGGCCTGCTTTTTGGAAGAAAGTGTGTTGATAGGAGAAGATGGCAGCTAAGCTGCCAAAGTCAGTGAGCTGCAGACAGCAGGTGCCAGTTCACAAGTTACTCTGAGCACATACAGAGACCTGTGAACAAGAAAGGAAAATAGGTAACTGGAGATGCTGGGACTGACAGCAGAGCCCGTCTCTGGGAAGAATCAACAAAGCATTCCACAGCTTCATTTGGATCCTGCGCTTGTCACTATTTTTTCCTTCATCTAGAAAGATGAAAGGGAAATAAGACTTCTCTTGTACAAACACCGGCTATACCAGAGAATGGATTTACAGAATCACTTTGAAAGCAGTAATTTTTTAACTTGCCCAAGCTGGTGACTTGGGGCAAGATTCTTTTTGGGGGGTGAGGGACAGAGTCTCACTTTGTCACCCTGGGTAGAGTGCTGTGGCATCATAGCTCACAGAAACTCCAAACTCTTGGGCTCAAATGATCCTCTTGCTTCAGCCTCCCAAGTAGCTAGGACTATAGGCCTGAGGCATTGGGTCTGGCCTGGGGCAAGATTCTTTTTTTTTTTTTTTTTGAGACAGAGCCTCAAACTATCCCCCTGGATAGAGTGCCATGGCATCACAGCTCATAGCAACCTCCAACTCCTGGGCTCAAGCGAGTCGCCTGCCTCCGCCTCCCAAGTAGCTGGGACCACAAGCGCCCACCACAACGCCTGGCCATTTTTTGGTTGCAGCCATCATTGTTGTTTGGTGGGCCCGGGCTGGGGATTCGAACCCGCCACCTTAGGTGTATGTGGCTGGCGCCTTAGCCAATTGAGCCACAGGTGCCGAGCCAACCTGAAGGCTTTCAAGATAACAGATCGCAAGGGAGAAGTAGGACCTTCTTGTTAGGGTTGTAAAAGGGGAAATTCCCATTTTTAGTGAATAGAGATATTTTTATATTGTTTTCATTGGATTCTTACTGTATTTTATTCACTTGTTTAGCATTATTGTAACTTAAAAAAATTAAAAATCGCAAAGCAGTTGTTATGAAATTTGGAATTTCACATAGAGCTTGATTTAGGAATCTATAAAACTTGGGGAAAAGGCCAGATGACAGATTGATTCAGGATATGTGAAGATGAACTGTTTATTCATCACACATTAAAGTACTTAATATGTAATTAGTACTGAAATTAGAAATAATAAGTATTTTTCCTCAAGGACATCAAAGACACATTTAGATGAAATTTTGTAATGTGTGTTAAATTATTCATTTAAAGGCATTTATACAGTGAGACAGGAAGACTGTCATTGCCTGGGCGAGATAGGGAAATCTTTGCAAGGAGGAAATACTTGAGTTGGGTGTTGAAGGATGAATAGGAGTTTTACAAGAAAGAAAAGGCATTCCATTTTGAGAGAACAGCATTCCTAAAGGCATGGTGGAGGTGTGAGGGAGAAAATAATCTGGTGGTGTAAGTGTCAGAAATTTGTTGAAAAAAGGATATGTGGGGAGAAATTGTTAGGAAGTGAGACTGAAAAGGAACTGAGGACTGGTGAGCCTTTTTTTCTTCTCTTTTCAGAGGCAGGATCTCTCTGTTGCTCCAGGTTGAGGGTGGTGTTACCTTCTTTTTTTTTTTTTTTAGACAGAGCCTCAAGCTGTCGCTCTGGGTAGGGTGCTGTGGCATCATAGCTCACACCAACCTCCAACTCATGGGCTCAAGCAAGTCTCCTGCCTCCGCCTCCCAAGTAGCTGGGACTACAGGCACCTACCACAACACCCAGCTATTTTGGTTCCAGCCATCATTGTTGTTTGGCTGGCCCCCGGCTGGATTCGAACCCATCAGCTCAGGTGTATGTTGCTGGTGCCTTAGCTGCTTGAGCCACAGGCGCAAAGCTGAGAGTGGGGTTATCTTAGCTCACTGTAGTCTTGAACTGCCTCAAGCCATCTTCCTACCTCTCGGGCTCCTAAGTAGCTAGGACTACAGGTTTGTGCCACTATGCCTAGCTACTTTTTAAGTTTTTGGTAGGGGATAGAGCAGGTGTCCTCAAACTATGGCCTGCGGGCCACATGCGGCCTACCTAGGACATTTATGCGGCCGCTGGTTGTTTTTGCCACAGCTGCCTGTCCTGCTTAGCAGCCAACTCGTCCTGGGTCCTGCAGTCCCTCCCTCCAATGGTCTGAGGGACAGTGAACTGGCCTCCTGTTTAAAAAGTTTGAGGACCCCCGGGATAGAGTCTCTCTCAGTACACCTAGTGTTGAACTCCTGGTCTCATTAGTCTTCCCACTTCAGCCTCTCAAAGTGCTGGGATTATAGGCATGAGCCATTGTGCCCAGCCTATAGTTTTTATTTTATAATTATGTAGTGATGAGATTTGTATGGTTCAACATGAAAGGAAATGAGAAGTGTCAGTAACATTGTGCTGTTTGAGGAAGTGAAGGGTTTGAGCCAGAGATAGAGAGTTTTAATTTACAAAAGTCTCCTGCTTATTGAGAAGAGAATCTTACAAAGAATTCTTTTTCTGGGAATTGTCAGAAAAATGTGCTTTTTAATTGGAAATTCCTGAACTGACAATTTTGAGTTGGTTCCTCCTTTTGAGGGTAAGATCATTTGAAAGGGAACCTGAGGTGTTCATTTTATCTTATTTTATTTTTTGAGACAAAGCCTCAAGCTGTCACCCTGGGTAGAGCATTGTGGCATCACAGCTCACAGCAACCTCCAACTCCTGGGCTCAAGTGATTCTTCTGCCTCTGCCTCCCAAGTAGCTGGGGCTATAGGCGCCTGCCACAACCACAATGCTTGGCTATTTTTTGGTTGCAGGCGTCCTTGTTCTTTGGTGGCCTGGGCTAGATTCGAGCCCACCAGCTAAGGTGTATGCGGCTGGTGCCTTAGCCGCTTGAGCCACAGGCACTGAACCGTGAAATGGTCATTTTAATTTAAACCTCTTCACCTACAACTCTGTAGATGCTGATGGGACTGGATTGAATTCTCTGAATATAGTTTACCTGTAGTAGTATGGACTATGACTGATACCTAGAGTAGAGACTGGAAAATTCTGTGTGCAGCTTAGTCTTGGGAAAGTCTCTGAGTTACTTCCACTTTAACCTATACTTAAAATAGCCACTGTGAAGGTTGGCTCTGTCTAGAGTACACACAAGATATGGATACTGTCTTACAGTGGCTCATGTGTCTGGTTCTGGTCTAGCATCTAGACCAGTGATTTTCCTTTCCCTCAGATATTTTTTAAGATGATTAATTAAATTATTTATTTATTTATTTATTTGAGACAGAGTCTCAAGCTGTTGCCCTGGGTAGAGTGCCTTGGCGTCACAGCTCACCGTAACCTCAAACTCTTAGACTTAAGTGATTCTCTTGCCTCAGCCTCCCAAGTAGCTGGGAATACTGGTGCTCACCACAACACCTGGCTATTTTTTTGTTGAAATGGTTGTTGTTTAGCAGGCTGTGCTGGGCCGGGCTTGAACTTGCCAGCCTCCGTGTATGTGGCTGGGGCCTTAACTTCTGTATTAAGGGTGCCAAGCTCTAATTAAATTATTTTTGGAAAAAGTTAAAAGCACAGTAAGTATAAGTTTTTTTTACTCTTTTTTGGGCAGGGGGGGTGGACAGAGTCTCACTATGTCTCTCTGAGTGGAGTACTGTGGTGTCAGAGCTCACAGCAACCTCCAACTCTTGGGCTTAAGTGATTCTCTTGCCTCAGCTTCCCAAGTAGCTGGGACTACAGGCACCTACCACAATACCCGGCTACTTTTTTTTTTTTTTGGCCGGGGCCAGGTTTGAACCTGCCACCTCTGGTATATGGGGCCAGTGCCCTATTCCTTGAGCCACAGGCACTGTCCCTGGGCTACTTTTTGGTTCTAGTTCTCATTATTGTTTGGCAGGCCTGGGCTGGATTCGAACCCTCCAGCTCTAGTATATGTGGCTGGCGCCCTAGCTGCTGAGCTTCAGGCACCTAGCCTAATGCCCAGCTATTTTGTTGTTGTTGTTGTCATTGTTGTTTAGCAGGCCCATGCCGAGTTTGAACCCTCCAGCTCCAGGGTATGTGGCCAGCGCCCAAACTACTGAGCTACAGGTGCCTAGGCTACTCTTTTTTTTCTTTTTGGATCCACATAATTTAAGTGTGCCACGAAAGTTTATAGATTCAAGTATGAGATTACAAAAGGTTGAAAAACACTGATCTAGGGCGGCACCTGTGGCTCAGTGAGTAGGGCGCCAGCTCGGTATACCAAGGCTAGTGGGTTCGAACCTGGCTCTGGCCAAACTGCAACAAAAAATAGCCGGGTGTTGTGGCGGGTGCCTGTAGTCCCAGCTACTTGGGAGACTGAGGCAAGAGAATCGCCTAAATCCAGGAGTTGGAGATTGCTGTGAGCTGTGACATCACTGCACTCTACTGAGGGCGACAAAGTGAAAGTCTGTCTCTTAAAAAAAGAAAGAAAGAAAGAAAGAAAAACACTGATCTAGACAATAGGGATGATGATTATCAGGCAATGTCCTGAATTGACTGCCTTTTCTTGGATAAAGTGGGAACATAAATGTTATAGATTCAGTTTGGGGTTTCCATAAAATTGTAACTTTTACCCAATGTGGTTATTAATGTTCCACTAGTTAGCACCTGATTTTTTTGCCCTAATAAGACATTCTGACAAGAAGAGGACTACCACAGAGGAAGATTTTAGTGGCTTTACCACTTACAAGCAGTGATATTTTGGGCAAAGGAAAAGCCTCATTGTAAAATTAGAGTAATATCACATATTTCATCAGATTATTGTAGGATTAAATGCAACATATATATATTTTTTTGAGATGGAGTCTCTTTTATTGCCCTCAACAGAGTGCTAGGGCGTCATAGCTTACAGCAACCTCAAACTCTTGCTCACGCAATTCTCTTGGCTCAGCTTCCCAAGTTGTTGGGACTACAGGAGCCTGCCACAACGCCCGGCTAGTTTTTTTAGAAATGAGGTGTCACTGTAGTTCAGGCTCATCTTGAACTCTTGAGCTCAGACAGACCACCTGCCTCAGCCTCCCAAGAGCTACTAAATACTATATAATTTAAAGCACAAACATTACACAGTATATAGCAACTACTCAGTAGTGTTATGTATTATTATTACCTTTTTTTTTTAGAGGCAGGGTCTCACTATGCTGTCCAGGCTAGAGGGCAGTGGCACTCATAATTCACTGAAGCCTCAAATTACTGGGCTCAAGGGATCCTCCTACCTCAGCCTCCTGAGCAGCTAGGACTTCAGGTGTACATCACCATGCTTGGCTAATTTTTTATTTGTAGAAATGGGGTCTTGGGCTATGTTGCTCAGGCTGATCTTGAACTCCTTGCCTTGAGTGATCTGCCTTGGCCTCTCAAAGTGGTGGAATTACAGGAATGCACCCAGCCTCTGGTGGTTATTTTACATTGGCATCCTGAGTGTTCAGGTCCAGGGTCCCTGCTAAACTCTGTTCTAGTGTTCTGTGTGGGTGCTGTTAAATTTTCAGATATATGTGAATACACATATGCCTTTTTCCTTTAAATTAAAGAATAATATTCATAATGTGAAGTGTGCAACTTATATATTTTAAAATATGTCTCTATTTGTGTGACCCCCCACTCAGATCAAGCACATTATTATTATTATTGTTTTTTTTTTGCAGTTTTTGGCTGGGGCCAGGTTTGAACCCATCACCTCTGGTATATGGGGCTGGTGCCCTACTCCTTCAAGCCACATCGCCTATGAGCACATTTTTAGTACTTTGAAGGTGTCCTTGTACGCCCTCCTACTCATCTTCCCACCACTACTCTAACCTCTGTCATCATAGATAAATTTTGCCTTTTAAAATTCATGTAAGTAGGCAGGGTGCAGTGGTTCATGCCTGTAATCCTAGCACTCTGGGAGGCCGAGGAGGTGGATTGCCTGAGCTCATAGGTTTGAGACCAGCCAGAGCCAGATCCCATCTCTAAAAATAGCTGGGCTTGGGCTGGGCCTGTAGTTCAGTGGTTAGGGTGCCAGCCACATACACCAGAGCTGGCAGGTTCGAATCCAGCCCAGGCCTGCTGAACAGCAATGTCAACTATAACCAAAAAAAAATAGGGTGTTGTGGTGGGTGCCTGTAGTCCCAGCTATTTGGGAGGCTGAGACAGGAGAATCCCTTAAGCCCAAGAGACTGAGGTTGCTGTGAGCTGTGACCCAACAGCACACTACTGAGAGTGACAAAGTGAGACTCTGTATCAAAAAAAAAAAATTGTATAAGTGGAATCATTAAGTTGTACTCTTTTGTTTGGACATTTTTCATTCAGCATTTTCTGTGAGATGTATTCATGTTGTTTCATGTATTAATAATTTGTTCTTTAGAAAAAAATTTTTTTTGCAGTTTTTGGCCAGGGCTGGGTTTGAACCTGCCACCTCTGGTATATGGGGCTGGTGCCCCACTTCTTGAGTCACAGGCGCCAACCAGATTCTTTTTTTTTTTTTTTTGAGACAGAGTCTCACTTTATTTTTTTTTTTTTTTTGAGACGGAGCCTCAAGCTATCCCCCTGGATAGAGTGCCTTGGCATCACAGCTCATAGCAACCTCCAACTCCTGGGCTCAAGTGAGTCTCCTGCCTCCGCCTCCCAAGTACCTGGGACCACAGGCGCCCGCCACAACGCCTGGCCATTTTTTGGTTGCAGCCATCATTGTTGTTTGGCGGGCCCGGGCTGGGGATTCGAACCTGCCACCTTAGGTGTACGTGGCTGGCGCCCCAGCCGATTGAGCCACAGGTGCCGAGCCTGAGAGTCTCACTTTATTGCCCTTGGTAGAGTGCCGTGGTATCACAGCTCACAGCAACCTCCAACTCCTGGGCTTAGGTCATTCTCTTGCCTCAGCCTCCCGAGTAGCTGGGACTACAGGAGCCAGAATGCCTGGCTATTTTTTTGTTGCAGTTTGGCCCACCCAGCTGGGTTTGAACCCGCCATCCTTTTTTCTTTTCTTTTTTTTTTGAGACACAGTCTTACTTTGTCACCCTCGGTAGAGTGCTGTGGTGTCATAGCTCACAGCAGCCTACAACTCTTGGGCTCAAGTGATTCTCTTGCCTCAGCCTCCCAACTAGCTGGGACTGCAGGTGCCCGCCACAATGCCTGGCTATTTTTAGAGACAGGGTCTGGCTCTTGCTCAGGCTAATATGGAGCCTGTGAGTTCAGGAAATCCACCTGCTTCAGCTTCTCAAGAGTGCTAGGATTATAGGTGTGAACCACTGAACTTGGCCTTTTTCTTTGAGACAGGGTCACACTTTTGCCTGGGCTAGAGTCCAGTGGCATCATCATAGCTTACTGCAACCTCAAATTCCTGGGCTCAAGTAATCCTCCCACCTCAGCCTCTCAAGTAGCTGGGACTATAGATATACACCACCATAGCTGGCTAACTTAAAAATTTTTCATGTAGATGGTATCTTGCTGTGTTGCTCAGGCTGGTCTCAAATTTCTGGCCTCAAGTCATGTTCCCACTTGGCCCCTCAAAGTGATAGGATTACAGACATTAGCCACTACACCTGGCCTTAAATTTCTGTATTAATATTCTGTTGTATGAACATGCTATAATATTTCCATTCTACTGCTAATGAGTATTTGAATTCTCCTTATACTGCATATTTAAAAAATCATAGACAAGCACAAAATACCAACTTTAATAAACTTTATAAAAACATTTCAAAAAGTGAATGTTTAGCTCTAGTTTGGGCAAACTTCTATTTTTTGAGCATGCCGAGTGTGTTCAAATCTTGGGGTTTTGTTTTTTGTTTTGTTTTTTTTTTTTTTTGAGATAGAGCCTCAAGCTATCCCCCTGGGTAGAGTGCCATGGCTTCACAGCTCACAGCAACCTCTAACTCCTGGGCTCAAGCGAATTTCTTGCCTCAGCCTCCCAAGTAGCTGGGACCACAGGCGCCCACCACAACGCCCGGTTATTTTTTGGTTGCAGCCATCATTGTTGTTTGGCGGCCCGGGCTGGATTCAAACCTGTCACCTTAGGTGTATGTGGCTGGCGCCTTAGCCACTTGAGCCACAGGCACCGAGCCTCAAATCTTGGGGTTTTGGCTCGGCACCTGTGGCTGAAGCGGCTAAGGCGCCAGCCACATACACCTAGGGTGGCGGGTTTGAATCCCCAGCCTGGGCCTGCCAAAAAACAATGATGGCTGCAACCAAAAATGGCCGGGTGCTGTGGCGGGTGCCTATGGTCCCAGCTACTTGGGAGGCGGAGGCAGGAGACTCGCTTGAACCCAGGAGTTGGAGGTTGCTGTGAGCTGTGATGCCATGGCACTCTACCCAGGGGGATAGCTTGAGGCTCCGTTTCAAAAAAAAAAAAAAAATCTTGGGGTTTTTGCACTTGCCATTTCTTCTATCTGGAACACTTTCCCCAAGATTTTCACTTGGTTGGTTTCTTTCTGTTATTCAGGATCCCAGCTTGAGTATCAAGTCCCCTAGGCAAATTATCTTCAAGGCACTTTCACTGTCTCAGTTAATCTTGTTGTCTGTCTACCCTCAAAGTGAAAATTCTATGAAAGCAGGGATATCATCTATCTTGTTTTTTGCTACATTCTTAGTGCCTAGCACCTAAAAGTTGCTCAATAAATTTTTCTTCTTTTAGGAAAGGCTGATGGTTCACACTTGTAATCCTAGCATGCTGGGAGGCAGAGGTGGGAAGAGAGGGTGATAACTTGGTAAAAGTCGAATGTGAGGGCGGTGCCTGTGGCTCAGTGGATAGGGCGCTGGCCCCATGTACCAAGGGTGATGGGTTTGAGCCGGACCTTCTGGCAGGATAAAAAAAAAAAGTTGGGTGTGAACTTACAACCCTAGACCATTAAATTTGAAAGCCCACAGAGAGCTATACCATTGCTTCCTTTTATGAATTGGCAAATTGAGGCCCAGGGATAGAAAAGAAATTAAAGATTATAGATAGGGTGTATAAGAATTGGGACTAAAACCCAAGACTTCTTTTTTTTTTTTTTTTTGAGACGGAGCCTCAAGCTGTCCCCCTGGGTAGAGTGCCATGGCATCACAGCTCACAGCAACCTCCGACTCCTGGGCTCAAGCGAGTCTCCTGTCTCTGCCTCCCAAGTAGCTGGGACTACAGGC
>CAUYQV010139493.1:0-35722 GCA_963574575.1 Galagoides demidoff | reverse complement strand
GGGCTGTGTTGAAGGACCCTGAGTCACAGGCCAGGTTGATAGAGGATGAAGAAGGATCCACCTTTTTTAGAACGGTGGGAGCTATCTGCATTATTTGCCTGGAACTTACTTCAATGAGGGCAATGGATTTTCCGTGCTCTGTAGGTTTTCTGTTCTATTACCATTGTAAAGGGAATGGATTTGAACTTCATGTTGGCTGTTGGCGCCTCTTGTGCCAATGGCCGGACCCATCTCCTACCTCTGTGTGAGGAACACAGCAGTTGGGCAGAGTGAAGGGAGTAGACCATGGGCCCATGTAGCTTCTTCTTTGGAGTATGTTGGAATCTCATTGGGGAGAAAAAAGAGCTCATAGCACAGGTAGAGGACTAAATAAGAGGGTGTTTCCAGTGGAGCCAAGTGACATGGTCATGCTTTGCGTGGGTGGTTAAAGTCAGGCAGGAGGAGTTGGCTGCAGGTCACAGCCTGAGAGGGCATTAGGGAGGCACTTGCAGAGGAGGGGAAGGCATTCCAGTGGGCTTCCTCCAGGGTAGATCAGGTTTCATTCCTGACTCTGGCAAGAGGAATAAAGTAGAGAGAGTTACGCCGTGCTTCCATGCCTCGGTTATTTCTCCTGAACGATAGAGATGATAAAACTTGCTGGGTACTTCAGAGATTAAACGAGGCACAGTTAGCACACAGTACTGGGCTGCACACTGACTCTTAGTGCCTGCTCTTCAGCTATATCACAAGTATTTTGTAACCATCTATTAACTATAGCTCGAGGACCACCTCTAACAGGAAGAGTTGCCTTTTGCCTTCTAAACCCAGATAAAACCACCCCCTGTCCTCAGTCCCTGCCCGTATCCTGCTCTCATCTCCGTAGTATCCCTGGGATGGTTTAGGGGGGCTCCTTGGTTAATCAGTGCTCTGACTCCAGCAGCAGTAGGTAGTAAGGTTCCTGGGGGCTGAGACAAGTCTTCAGTGCCCTCTGGATTCCTGTTACAGCAACTTGCCTGGAGTAGGGAAACACTGGCGAATTTGAATACATCAGCTCTTCTCCTGCGGGTTCCCGCTGACATGTCATTTGAGGTGAACTTATATTTCCATGTACCTCACATATCCTTGTTGATTGTTTTAGGTCATGGTGATCAAAGGGCCAAAGGTGCCATTGAGAAGGGAACCTGGACAATTTTCAAGTTTAATTCATCTTCTTGAGACACAGATGCTTTCTTACAGTTTCGGTGCTTGGAGCCCCAAAGCTCACCATGGGCAGCGGTGTAGGAGTCCCCTCATCTTACCTGACACCTCTTACCTACTGGCCACTTGCTGTTTTTCCTAGTAACTCAGGCACCATAGGATCGGAAAGGCGATTCTGCTGTTTGAAAAAAATTCCTGAAATACAGCCTAAAACCAAATTAGAACAGGCCTTTGGATTGGCTGTGCTATTTCAGTCTTCCGTTAGTGCTGATAATTAGCAAAATTTAGGATGGGCATTTAAATTATGGCTTAGACAACAAAACATCTCCAGGAATGAAATGACCATTCAACTTACATTTTCAATGAGATCTTGAGATCACTTAAATCAAAATGAGATGGACGAGGGCTTTGATGCTGAGGGCTGTGAACGCCAACACCAAAGTGGATTGCTGGAACGATGATGAAAGTCACAGTCATGCTGACCATTATCTCACACAGTTTTGCAGCAAATTAGAATTTATAAGACTCTTCCATATCAATAAAATCTTAGCAAATTAGAACAGAAAGGGATCATAGAAGTCATGTAATGCAACCCCTTCATCTTTTGGGTAAGAGAAACGGGATATTTCACTGATGGTTACAAGGTAGACGGGGGCAAGTATTATTATTCCCACTGCACCAAATAAAGATGCTGGGGGTTGGAGATAAAAAATATTTGGGCTGGGTGGTGCCTGTAGCTCAAGTCGGCACCTGCCACATACTCCTAAGGGTGGTGTCTTTGATCCTAGCCCAGGTCTGCTAAGCAACAATGACAACTCCAACCAACAAATAGCCAGGCATTGTGGCAGGTGCCTGTAGTCCCAGCTACTTGGGAGGCTGAGGCAAGAGGATCACTTAAACTTGAGAGTTGGAGGTTGTTGTGAGCTATGATGCCAAGGCACTCTACCAGGGAGACAGCTTGAGACTCTGTCTCAAAAAAAAAAAAAATGGGCCATCTTGATACAATAGGGCAGAACTTTGCCACTGCCTTGCTGACCCTAGGTCTCTCCTGGTTTGAATAAATGTGTTTGTTGACAGCTCACCTTCTTAGAGAGGCCTTCGCTGACCCTGAGCTGAATTAGCCCCTCTTTTTTCTATCTTTGCCCAGTCACTCTCTCTCCTTACCCTGACTGATGTCCTAGCTCTTATGACCACCTAACATTATAGAAGGTATAATTTGTTTTATTTGTTGGTTTTTCCCACCACTGTGTAAGCATCATGGATTTCACCTGTTTTGTTCACAGCTGGAATCCAAGCACTGGGGACAATGTCTGGCATACCACAGGTGCTCAATAAATGCTTATTAAATGGTTAAAAGATAATCAAAGGAGGTAGGTGGCAAATTGAGATAGCCTGAAAGTAAATAGACTTAAGAAAATCCCTTGGTCTAGCTTGAAAATGTGACATACAGGTCTGAAAATGGATCCATCTGTTTACACTACTGTCATCTCAGCTTTTAATTAATTCATTCATTGAGCAAATATTTCAGAGAACCTCCTGTATTCTAGACACTGTTCCAGGGACTAGGGAACAGCAGCGACAAAACAGAAATCCCTGCCAAAGGATGGCTTCCATTTTTGGTCTGTTGGATGACAATATGTAAATTAAGTAAAGGAAATTTATAGACAGATTTATAGATTTCATCTGGGTGTTTTGTGCTAAAGCATCACAAAATATAAACAGAAGAACAAAGCAGAGATAAGAAATATCAGGGTTCAATTTCACGTGGGGTGGCCTAGAAGGTCCCCCCAAGAACTGCCATTTCTATATTTGATGAATGAATGAATACTTAGTCATGAAGTGTTTATTGAAGGGTTGGATGTTTAAAAATACTAATTGTTTTCACATCAAAATATCTGCAAGCAACATTCTTCGAGTAAAATGTATACAAGGATTGTAAGCTCCTCCTGTGAAGTCAAGTTGAAGGTGAAGTATTAACTGACACATGGATTCCTTTCTTATCTTCCCCCTCCAGTTCACTCCCCTTCCCTCTGACTTTGGTCAGAACTATCATCCTGGAGCTGAGGACAGGGGAGCTGTGATTTAGACATGACTCAGCCCAGTTAAGCCCTTTTGTGGCTTAATGAAAGCCCAGCACAGCCTCTGCAGCCAGGTAGCTTTAAGGTTCCCAGTCACTCACCTCTTTCGTTTTCTAGTTTTGTGACCTTGGAGCCAGTTAATTCTCTCAGTCTCAGGGTTTTTCGTCATTTAATGATGATGATAACATTGACATTGTCCGTACTTCCAAAGAGCCTCAATTCCTGACGCTCAGCAGTAACTAAACAACTGTTAATTCCTTTCATTTCTCATGAAATTCCTTTCATGTCTGCTGTGCATTGAAACTGCCCTTGATCTTGAGGGATTAGAGTACAATGCAAGTGTGAAAAAGAAGCCCTCCAGAATTCCATGCATACCCAGGCACCAGCAGTAATTGCAGGCTGGGCCGTGAAACACGAAAACTATCTCAGCTCATAAACGATGGAACATTTTAATCAGATTTTAGATGTTATGGAGGCTCCGAGTAATTACAGTTATTTTTGCCTTAAAATTGAACTGCTGTTATTAAAATTCTTTTATTAAATCTTTTTTCCCTTTGGTGGTTATGAACGATGGTAGAATTTCTGAGTCAAATGCCTGTGTACTAGACATCATGGGGATATTAGCTGTGATGATTTAGATGCAGGAGTGGGTGCAAACAGGTGACATTGCTGAAACCCGGCGTGGAGCCCTGGAGCCTGGAGAGGAAGCAGCAGCTTCTCCGTCCTCCCTGCTGGCTTTGCCTATTTCCAGTCCTGTTTACCTTCACATATGCCTTATTGGGCTTTTGCAGACTGCGCTCATCTCCATTTTCTCAAAGGCAGTTATTACTATTTTCATTGTTCAGATGAGAAAATCCAGGCTTTGGTATGTTATTTGTTCATCAAAGCCACTTACCGACTATTTGTTAGGCACCGTGCCTGGAGAGCAAATGGTCAGGGCAGGTGCAGGAGGCACTCAGGAAAGGACAGGCCCAGGATGGGGGCCAGGTCCTCATGTCCCGGGCAGTGCCCCTTCCCTTACACTCTGCCAAAGCATCAGGCAAGACTTGGGACCCATGTCAGAGTCCATACTGTATTTTGACAAATAGTATTATTAATAATAATGATAATATCCTGAAGAAGATGGGGTGCTAAGATAATGCAGATGTTTCAGGGACATCGAGGTAAACAAGACTGTCTGGGGCTTGCCCAGAGGGAGCCCACGTCCCATCAGTGTAGCAGGTGACAGGCAGAGTCACAGCAGGCAGCGCCGACCGGCTGCTGACACGCGAGGCACCAAGGCGAGGTGTTCCGAGCACGCCGAGGAGTCCTCACAGAGCTTTATGATGACTGCCACATTATCTCCATTTTACAGATGACAAAACAGACTTCAGTGGCTTAGGGAGCTCACTCCAGGCCATGTGGCTTCCAGCTGAGAATCAAGGCCAGGTCAGTGTGTTCCAAAGCCTGTGATCTCAGAGAAGCACGGTCGTTCCTGGGAGGGCGGGAGGGGAGGAACTCCATCTCCATAGAATTACCCATCAGGACAGAGACATCAGCACACAGCTCCCTCATGGCCTGTTCGCGCTTCTTCATACTTCTTTTTGCCAGGACCTTCTCTCTGATGCATTGGGGTGACCATGAGAGCCTTCTTGTTGAGGAGACTGCTGGGTAGCCGAGGCGAGCACCGTTTAAACTAATTGTGTACAATTTAGCATTCCCCAAGCGCTGACGGTCCTCATTCAAACCGAGTGTGAAAGTTTTTAAATTAGCTTTCACAGTTTGATTCACAAGCAGCAAATGCAGAGCGGCACAGGATTAATTTTTCCAAGCACTGCCGCGGCGGCATAGCTGAAGGCTACCTCAGCTCATTTTCCTTAACAGTAAGAGAAAGAGCGGGCAGAGGTAGTGTTCTCAGGAGCATGATGTTCTAGAAGAGACCTCCGTGCTCTGATTACCAAAAGGATCAGGTGTGCAAATTGCACAGCCACAGCGTGGAACCGCGTGTGTGAAGAGTTAACTCTGGAATTCGACAGTCTTGGGGTTGTGTCCTGGCTCTGCTGTTTACTGGCCGTGTGAGTGGGGGGCAGGTTAATTATCCTTCCTAAGCCTCCGTTTACCTGGCTGTGAGCTGGGCATAACAGTATCACCTGTTGAGAGGTCTCTGGTGAGGACGTAGTGGTCTGGGATGTGCCTACGCAGTGCCTGGCTCACGGAAGAGTCTGAGTGCACCAGAGCTTTTCTTATTTGCATCATCCTCGGACTTTGTTTTCCTGCGACAGTGCTCACTGTCATGGATGGGTGTGGTTGGGCCTTAGCAAACTTTTATTGAGCGTCCACTGTTTGGCAAGTGTTGTCTCTGGCGCCGGATATAAAGCAGTAACAAAGCTTGTCCCTCCCGTAAAGAAACTGTCAGTGCAGAGGCAGACACCTGAAAGCACCCTTATGCTACAGCACTGGGGAGTGGGCGTGCAGAGAAGGGGCTCTGACCGCCACCACGCCACCCCCGGGAGGGGGTAGTAATAGAAGGCCGTGGGGAGCAGAGACTCAAAGTCTGTGTGGCAGTCAGCCAGGTGAGAAGGTTGGGAAGGAAGTTCCAGGCAGAGGAGGGCAAGTTTCATTCCGGGAACTTCGGGGTTGTTCGGAAAGGTTGGAGCAATCAACCAGTAACCTAACTCTGCCGAAATTCTCTCACCTGCAAAATGGGCATAATAATAGTACCTATCTCATAGGCCTGTGGTCAGGATAAAAGGAGGTGAAAGTAAGGAGTAGATCTGGAATGATGCCTGGCACAAAGTCCCAGAGAGTGGTGTCTGGCAACACTGGCTGGTCTTGGAACCTGTTGACAGATGGCCTTCTTGACCGTGTCACGGGGCTGACCTCATGCACCTTGCAGTCTGTATCGTGGAAGGGCTTTCTTGTATTTAACATTCCCTGAACCTGTTTGGCCATGGGATGAGTGGAGAACATTTCTTTTTTAGGGAGATTTTGGTAGTAATTTTTTTTGTAGGACACTGTACTCCTAATGTTTGAGAAAGGCTATGGATAGATATGCCAGATGAGATGTTTCTGGTTCTACAAGAGTTTAACTGAGGTGAGAGTTTAACAGCTCAAAAACAAGAGAGAGAGAAAGTCGAGCATTTTTGCCCCTTTTTGTTGTTGGTGTTTAGAGATTCCCTATTTTTCATACACCCATATATACGCAGACATCTGTGCACACACGTATACATCAGGTACACATAGAAGGTGCCAAAAATGTATACACATGTTAAGAAAGGATAAAACCTTTTAAAATTATAATATTGGAGACATACCAGAAATAAAAAATGAATATAAGTCACGCTGAGCACCTCTTGTAATTACAGAAGTCACATGCGACTTGACTATTACAAATTTAATAACATTTTTTTCCTTCTCTAAAAGGTGTATACATTCTTCTTGGCACCCTCTGTATATGTCAGTCTTTGGCATCTGAATAAATTTGTTTCTGATATTCATGCCTAATTCATCGTTTAATTGTTTGTTGTTGTTGTTTTTTGAGACAGAGTCTTACTATGCCACTGTAGGTAGAGTCCCCTGGTGTCGCAGCTCACAGCAACCTCCAACTCTTGGGCTTAAGCGATTCTCTTGCCTCAGCCTCCTGAATAGCCAGGACTACAGGTGCCTGCCACAATACCTGGCTATTTTTTTGTTGCAGTTGTTTAGCTGGCCTGGGCCAGGTTTGAACCTGTCACCCTCGGTGTATGTGGCTGGCACCATAACTACTGTGCTATGGGCCCTGAGCCTCTGTCATTCTGTAACAGGTGTTCATGGGCCTGGGGGTGGGGGGACACATGAAAAATTCAGCGTACAGGAATAAGTCCTGTGGTTAGTTTGCTTCCTGCTAGAACTGAGGTTTGGTGCTAGATGGTCTCCCAGATCTTCCCAGCTGTGTGGTAGAGAATGTAAAAGGCAGACCGGCTTGGTTCTGAATGTAGGAGTAAGTGCGAGTGGAGAGGAAGGGGAGCAGGTTAGGATGCAGGAACTCTAGATTAGTGATGGTGCATGGGGCCTAAGAACATAGGCTCTGAGGTCAGACTGTCCTGCCACCTACCAGCTGGGTAAATGGGCCAGTGATGATTCCCGTAGGTTCCGACATCCCCGTCTGTGACACGGGTGGAGGAGCAGTGGTTGCCTCACACAGCTGCATCTGGGCTGCCGGTGGAAACCCAGATCTAACACTTCCTGGGTAAATGATCCAGCTACTCTGAGCCTCTGTTCCCTCGGCCTACCGTGCCCACCCTCCACAACTGTTGGGAAGATCGCAAGAGCTAGGGTGATGGGTGCTCAGGGCAGGGCTGGGCAGAGGGCTCTGCTCTGAATGCAGGGCTCAGGTGCTGGTGCCGGATGGCTGTTTACTGGCCAGGAAACCTTCTCACCCTTTGGACTCTGCAATTCTGCTGCCCACAGAGCGCACACCCAGGGTGGCTAGTCGTGAGGAATACATGATACAGTGCATGTGTCTAGCAATTTGAGGCCAGGATCGAGACTGACACTCAGCAAAGGTGACCTATTGTTACATGCTGAGCTGCACAGGCCAGATACACCTCGCACGCTGCATCCTCCAAAGGACTGAAGCCGATGCAGATCGTGTCTCCATGTGGCCTCGCAAGTGGTAACAGTGACTGCGTTTCCACAGTGGCCGGGAGAATCAATACAGGCAGCTGCCCGATCAATCCCAGTACAGTGCATCTGATAGACAGTCTTTACGGGCCATGACATACCGGGGCAGTTTCCCCGGCTGTGTGGCGGGATGGATTTTTGCCGTTTTCTCATTAGATCCAGGGTACTTATTTTCCAACACAGAACACGTGCAAATTGACAATCGGCATGTGCTTCTAAATGTAACTCAGAAGAATGGGCGTGGGTATGGGCGTTCGTTTGCCTTGCTCGGTCTTTACATCTCCAGAGTTTGGCGAGCTTTGCTTTTTGTTGGTGTTCCCTCTTTCTGGAGAGGTGTTGACATCATCTAAATAGTTTTGAATCCAATCAGTGTGAGCTTTGAAGGGAACTGGGAGTTTTCTTCAGTTCCCTGGCATCTTCCAAATAGGCCTGAGTGAGCAGCATCCAGAATTTCCATCAGGACAAATCCTTTGGAGGAATCCACACCCTCCTGGACCCAGAGCAATCTCTAACCTGTGAGATCTCTAACCTGTGCGATCTCTACCATCTCAGTGAAGCTCCCGAGCTCTGCTTCCCTATCACCGACTTGAAAATTAAATTGAGTCCTGCTTCGGAATAGCATGTCTATTGCTTAAACATGAAGGGGCTGAGGCTTCATTTTTTTTTGGTCCTAAATGTCATTTTGTCACACCTAGATTGTGAAGGTGATGATAAGGGATCATATCTTAATTTTTTAATTCAACACCTACTTCTAATTATAATCCTTGAAATCGCCCATAGCATCTAATTCAGACGTGTGCACCTCGTGTATATTCAGCAAACCCCGGTTGGATTTTGATTGCAGTGACTTTTAAAAATGAGACTGTTAGGACCTTAAACATAGCGGCTCAATTAATGTGTCAGCCTGAGATCATTGGTCTGTAATCACTTCTCATTTCCACTTGACTTTCTTAAGTGTACCCTTAGAAATAGCAATTTAGTGTTCAGAATACACCAGATTGCTTTGTTAAAGGCTTTGAAAACAGTGTATTAAATCTGTAAAGAAGGAAGTGCTACTTTTTTCTAGGTCAGTAAGAAGGAGGTGAGCAGAAAGATCATGGTCACGACGTGTGCCGAGTGGGCAGTGGGGGTCAGGCTCCGTGTGGAGCCTCTTGCTCCATTTTCACTGTCCTCGCTGCTCAGATAAGGGAGTGCGGGCTTGAATATGGTAAGTGACTTGGCCAACAGAATATAGCTGCTAAATAGTGAAGATTTGTCGAGTTCTTGCACATACCTTCTCTCATTTGTTCATTTCAGTATAAATTTAGGAAGTGAGGACTCTTCATAGTTGGGGTAACAGAGCCAAAACGATGTGTCCAGGGCTCCTGAGTCTGTCAAGGGCACGGCCATGGACGAGTACGCTGGGCTGTGGACCTCAAAGACCGCAGTTTTTCTATTGCCATATAATTATATGAAGACTTACGGACTTGGAGAGAAGGGTCCAGCTTATTGCCAAAGATGAAGCAAGCAGAAATAGAGGCCATGTGTGTGTTTAACCAGGTCTGTTTGCTGTGTGACATTATGTCTGGCGCCAGATTACTTCCATTTTGAGCAGAAACTTAAAAGCCTGAGCCACGGATCCTTGGGTTCAGGCTACTAAATAGATACTGAGAGTGGCCAGGTCAAGAAAAGAGCTGAAATAACCAATTAAGAAGGACAAGTCTGTATCTTTTTTTTAGACACTCATGGCTACTGTTTAATGAACAGGGTATCTGGATGTCCCCTGTTATGTTACAGGATTTAGATTTTTCAGGTAAAACTCTGCCTTTCTGGATGGGGACACATGACATAGAAGTAGGGAAGGGGATGGAGAGAGGGGAGAGAAGAGGAGAAAGCATGAACAGGCCAGGTGTGGTGGCTCACGCCTGTCATCCCATACTCTGGGAGGCCCAGGCAAGTGGATCACTCCAGTTCAGAAATTTGAGACCAGCCTGAGCATGAGCAAGACCCTGTCTTCATGAAAAGTAGAAAAATTAACCAGGCATGATAGCGGGCGCCTACAGTCCCAGCTACTGCGGAGGCTAAGGCAGGAGGATCACTTGGCCCAGGAGTTGGAGGATGCTGTGAGGTGTGACACCCTGGCACTTTACCCAGGGCAACAGAGTGAGACTCTGTCTCAAAAAAAGAAAAGAAAGGGAATGGAATGGAATGGAGGAGAAGGGCAAGGAAGGAAAGGGAAGGGAAGGACCTGGGAGTCCTGGGAGGTTCTGGGGGAGCCTCCGTGTGGGGGGCCTGCTGCTTGCACACAGAGGCCCAGGAGTGTGAGAATGGGCTTCATTCTTTATTCATTCACTCACATGGATTCACAAGCCCCCGCTTCCTTGCCAGGCGCTGTTTTAGTTACTGAAGATGCCGCAATTAAACAAACCCTCTCTGCCATCACGAGGTTTACACTATAGTTGGGAAAGTTACACAGTAAACAAAATAAATGTGTAAATTTCGGGGCACTTTAGAAAGTGTTATGGAGAAAAACATAACGGGGGAGACAGATTGGGAGTGCAGAGGGTGGGGGCTGTAATTGTAAACAGGAAATATAGGGACGGTTTCCCTAAGAAAGTGACATCTGAGCAAAGCCTGGAAGGAGGTAGCAGTAGCCTGCTATTGTCATACCAGGGGCAAAGGGAGCAGCCAGAGCAAAAGCAGGGCTTGCCTTGGATGTTGGAAGAATGGGAAGGTGGCTGGCCTGCCTGGGACAGGGCAAGGGAGAGAGAGACGGGTGTGAGAGAAACAGGGGTTCAGGTGGGAAGTTCAGAGAGAGCTGCAATGTCATGAAATAATCTGGCTGCTGTTTTGGAATTGAACTGTAGGAGCGTCTGAGCAGAAGCAATGTGGTCAGGAGGCTGTTGCAGGAGCCCCTTAGAAGGCAGACAGTGCTTTCAGGAGAGTTTAGCTGTGCAGTTCTAGATAGAGACGTGGGTTCTTGATAGAGATGTTCAATGCTATGGAGTTGCATAGACACCTGCTTGGGTGTCCATACTGAATTCTTGGAGAATCAGTGTCATTTCAGAGTGAGTGAATAATACACTCTTCACTTGTGGAGACGGCTAGAGGCACTGATGCTGGGGGGGAGAGGGAGTGCTGTGTGGCAGGAGATCGCCTAGAGGTCCCATCCTGCCCCACTGTGTGCTGGGAAGCGGAGGGCTTGAGGAGCGGGGGGCTTGAGCAGCAGTCTTCTAACCTCTGAGTCTGCATCTACATTTGCAAAAAATTAGAAAGTGGTATCTATTGATGAAGTGCACCTGTTAATAACAAATACACAGTGTAAGGGCAGAATAATGTTATGATTAAGAGCCCAGGCTCATAGAAGCCAGACCTCCTATATCATCCTAGACCCCGCTAGACCCATCTGTGAAAAGGAAATTATGATAGGCCCTACCTGCCGGGGTTGTCGCAGGGACTGACTGAGTTAGTGTGCCATGGTGTCACACCTCACAGCATCCTCAAACTCCTGGCCAAGCGATCCTCCTGCCTCAGCCTCCCCAGTAGCTGGACAGTAGGCGCCCACCACACCTCCATCAAAGCCTCTCGTGGCTTGTCAGTTCCACGAGAGTTGTTCTGAACATCCTACCTTCAGCATCTTGAAGCTACAGGACGCTTATTTCCAGAGCATTTTCTTTATCTCCGTGTTTTCTGAATCCGGATTTCGCCTAAGTGTCCAAACAGTTTCAATTAAACCAAATCCTTTTATTTGGTTCTCTGTTTATTCATCCCTTGCAATCAGAGCGCCTCTTTCATTTCTTCTCGGATTAGTGGTGTTTACCAACAGCTCTAAAAATACATTGCAGCCTCCAGAAAGAGAGCCACAATAGCTATAACAAGGTATTAGGGGTTGTATAAACTTGTCTTACTTGAAGTTAATGCGAAAAATGGGGAGGAAAAATAACAAGGGGAAATTTGGAAAATTGGGCCATGATGTTTCCCCAAAATGACACGTGCGTCCCTGAATGCAAATGTACCGACCGCATTCATGCCTCGCCGGCTGCCTGCCATCCCGAGGTTTTATCGCATCATAATGCAGTGATGAGGTATTTCTTTGCTGTTTTAGTTTTTCTGCTCGCAGATGCCAACAATGATTATTTGTAATTTCAGAAATAGAGATGCTCGAAAGCAACATCTGTGGTTCCATATTTTTCTGTGGGATTCAAAATGCACGTCGTAGTCCTATCTGTAACCAGGGAATATTTGCAGTCAAACATAATTCCTGTGTACTTGATTCAGCTCTGGGCCAGACGGACTAAAAGGTTTTAAAAGGGGCCCCATGATTTCAGTATCTACACTGCATGGATTCCCGACCTTTTAATCCCCATTTTCTGTAATACAAATAAATGAGAGTTTATCGGTTGATTCAGATGAGGGAGGGGGGTGCCATGTAAATTTCAAGGAATTACGCGCTAAATTATCAGACCTATTTGGGGGCTTAAATATTATTCTCCACTACATAAAACTGGCGCGGGTTTTATTTTAACTGAAATGGCACGCAATGGCAGGCAATTATTTTTGTTATTGTATTTCCAACCCCGGCCTCCAGAACCGAAGGACAATAGACGGGGATGTTCATTTATAATGTGACCTCCTGAATTGTTCTTGAAATGCAATTTAATCCTCATATCAAGCAAAGTCTAATGCTCTATTTGCCAGTAAAATAGCCATTTGCATTTTTTATTGACAATACAAATTGTGTTTAATCAGGCAGCCGGCGTGTTAGCTTTTCCAAATGATTGAAGACCCATTTTTGTTCAAACTACATCCTGTTTGGGGTCAAATGTATTTTGTTCTTTTTAATTATCTGGGCACATAAAGTTCCTCTTTAACACTGTGATTTTTTTTTTAATGGTCCAGGCCCCACATAGCTATATTTGCTCATCTCCAGAAGAAAGCCAGGAGGTTCTTCAATTCTCCAGTTTGCCCATGTACAGATTTCCGCTCAGCTTGGGAGGGCAGTGAGAAGATATTTCTACTAACTTATTTTATTGTTGAAAGGACTGAGGTGTAATGGATTAAGGGCTAGACCACAAATCTAAAAGGCTACCGTTTGATTACCATTCCCAGAAAGAAATGGACACTTAGTTTCCTGGTTTCTAGCTATGTGGCACCTTATTCTCTGAGCCTTAGTTTTCATATTTAAAGAGGAAGGGAATCGATATTGCTCAATTTTCTTTAGGATTTTTCATGAGGTTTTATTCTTTGGGCACCACCGTAAAAGCCTGGGTCCGCTGTTAGGAGCTAGGAGACCTCAGGCAGGTTCACCAGTCTCTGCCTCCGTTTCCTCTTGTGTGTGGTGGGGACAGTAATTGTAGTTACTTCACAGGGCTGTTAATAAGAGTTACTATACTTAAAGCTTAAAACAATGCCTATCATCTGGGCAGTGCTATTTCTGTTTGCAGTTATAGCATCACCATCATTCTTGTTATTAATAGGGCTGCCACGTGGACTAAATCGTATTTATAAAGGACTTACAGCAAACTCTAGTGGGTGATAAGTCCCATAAGTATTTGCCATTATGATTATTATTAGTTATCTACTATTTATGAAGAGCTTACTGGAGGTAGGGTGTCCTATCAGGAATCTTTACAGCACCTTGGGAGGGAAGTGTTACTAACATCGCTTATAAAAGAAGAAAGAACTACTTATAAAAAAAGAAAGGAACTACTCTGAGTAGTTCAGCACTTACCTAAGGGGACATGTAGAGTGCGGGGCAGAGTTAGCACTTGAACCCAGGGCAGCCTGACCCCCAGAGCCCATGCCCTTGAGCGCCTGACTTCCTCAGTCCTGTACTCAGCTCCCAGAGTCCTGAGCTGACATCCTCTGGTCAGTGTCTTTTCCCAGGCTCTTCCCTCCCAAACAGGACTGAGAAACCTTAGTCTGGTCTCCAAATTCACTAGTTACCTCGGCTGGCCCACACTGCCCTACTCACCTACACTGAGTCAACTTCCCCTTGGCCTGGTGTCCTTACTGGGATAGAGTGGGGGCCTGAGGCCAGGGGCCCAAATCTATTTCCCCTTCCCCACCAAATGTCTATTTCCCTCCTTCCCTACCCTCTGCAACCTCTGTCTCTACTCTGTTACTCCCAATACAGGGTGAATTGCCAACACCAGATACTAGGACCACAGTGATGACGCCACTGATGGGTTCTGGTTTGTTTTGGGGTAGACATTCACTGGTAACGGAAAGTATCACATTTATTTAGATTGGCCCACACAGAAAATAGGTGATAATAATAACAAATATTTATTGAGAGTTTAATATGCACCGTAACTGTTCTAAGCAGTTAATACATATTCAGTTATTTATCTCCACAGCAACACCATATAGTAGGTGGTAATACTGTCCACAATCTACAGTTTCACCTATCTGTCAAGAGCCAGGGTGGCTTTGCAAGGGTTGGAGCCAGCTGGTCCTGAGAGTTTCATTCCGCTCATTTCTTCTCTGTGTCAATTGGTGGGTCACTTGCTATTCGCCTAGCACTGTGCTATTGCAGGCGCTGTGCAGGCTGCACAGGCGAGGCGGGGAAGAGCAGCCGGAGGATGAGCATTTATTGGGCCCTCTGCGCCCGGCATGGGGCTACGTCCTTTTCATGTGTTATCATGTGTCATGTTGACACGTGCCCAGACACTGCCTGAAACAAGGACGCTGAGAAGCTAAGCCATGAAGTGAATTGCATTATTTTATATTGTTAATTGGAAAATCTGGGATTTGAACCCGTATCTTTCTGGGTGTGCGCTCAGACATTTGGCTGGGTTTGAGCTTCTCCTTTCCCTCCATCTAGCTTAAACAAAACACACAAGCTTCTCGCCTTTGAGAGACTGATGTTACTGGGCTACTTGGGATGACTTCTTTGTGGTCCAGGGGTTAGGGAGGAAACCTCCACGCCAAGAGAGTTTCAGACAGACAAAATAGGGAGCAGACAGAACAAAAGCCTGGAAGCGGGAGGAGACACCAGATATTTGAGGAGTAAGAAGGAGGACCAGGTGGTGGGTGGGAAGCCGGCAGAGGGCAGATGGAGCAGACTGTTGCTGAACAGGGTAGAAAGTCTGTGTTTTATTCTAACTGCCACAAAACTTAGAATAAAATTAGCTATATGACCTTGAACAATCCTTTATCGTGCTGAGTCTCCAGTTTTTTACCTATCAGATGTGGGTAATGATCCCTGCTTTATGTATATCTCAGGGATTGTTTGGGAGGCAGCGCCTGTGGCTGAAAGGAGTAGGGCACTGGCCCCATATGCTGGAGGTGGCAGGTTCAAACCCAGCCCTGCCCCACCCCCCCCAAAAAAAAAACTATAAATAGATAAATAATAAAAATCAAGTGACAGAAGGAAATCAAGACACTGTCTTTAAAAACCACGGAGAAAGACGGATAATTTACCTGATGCATTTATCTGTGTCAAAAGGGGGGAGTCTTTGGAAGACAGATTGTAGAAGAACAAAGGAAGCTGAGTGTTTAAAGTTCCTGAGTGTTAAGCCTTTCATTGACTACTACTACTAATAATAATAATAGTAATAAATATTCACTAAGTGTTTGTTATGCCAAAAAACAGGGCTAAGCTCTTTAAATGCATTATCATTTCATCCTCAAAGCACAACAAAGGACACAGATACTGTTGTTCCCATCACTGGAGGGACTGAGGCACAGTGAGGTTGAGTCTCTGTATCCATGCATGTGTTTGTGAATAACAGGAAACTCAGAGAGTGGCCGGAATAAGCAAAGTGTTTATTTTTATTATATAAAAAGTATCCCAGAATGAGAGCAAGTGAGGGCTGATAAAGCTGCTCAAGAAGGTTCCCCATAATTCTTCTGCCTTTCTGCTACACTATTCTTAATGTGTAGTTTTTGTTCCTCATGAGGTCAAAGTAGCTGTTGTTGCACCAGTTTTTTCATCTTATGTCCAAGTCAGAAGGAAAGAGGAGAGGCAAAAGGAGAAGATTAATCGGGGGAAAGGTAAAAGGCTTCAACTCATGAGGCTTTGCCTTTTTGAGGAAGAAAGCCTTTCCCAAGACCATTCATCTATCTCTCCTTTTTTTTTTTTTTTTTTTTTGAGACAGAGCCTCAAGCTATCCCCCTGGGTAGAGTGCTGTGGCATCATAGCTCACAGTAACCTCCAACTCCTGGGCTCAAGCGAGTCTAACTGCCTCTGCCTCCCAAGTAGCTGGGACCACAGGCACCCGCCACAACGCCTGGCTATTTCTGGCTATTTTTTTGGGGGGGGGGTTGCAGCCATCGTTGTTTGGCGGGCCTGGGCTGGATTCGAACCCACCACCTTAGGTGTATGTGGCTGGTGCCTAAGCCACTTGAGCCACAGGTCCCAAGCCTATCTCTCCTTTTTATCAGCAGGGCCACATGACTAACCCCAGGATTAGTAGGATTTAGTATTTTACTTTCTAGTCTGTAGAGTAGGCAAAGGTTAGAGAGAGAGTGTCAGAAGGGGTGTCGGGTGAGCCAGCCTACAGCATTTGCCCCAGTTGCATGGTTTGTCTGTGAATGGTAAAACAAGGTATTTTAACTCAGTCATTTTGAATCTAGAAGTCACATCCCGAACCATTTGGGTATAATGCCTTCCTATCAGAGAGAGGCTTGGGAATCTTGGATGAGTTTTTTTTAACCCCTTTATGCCAATTCTTTTTATTTGTAAAGTGGGAATGAGTGGAGTGCTTAAATAACAGGGTTCTTGGGAGGATACAACACGATAGTTCTCATAAAGCAGTCACCACGTGGGCCTGGCATTGGGTAAGTGCACACCAAATATGTGTTAGCTGTTCTTACTCTGGAATTGTTATTGTTCTTATTGTTACTAGTTTCTTTGACAACATTTATGGATACAGAGAGCCAGTCATAATACAGCATGGCTTTAGCTCTGTAGGCACTCATCCATTTGGACTTGTTCATAGGTAGAAATTTACTTGGACCTGGAGCAAGGGGCAGCAGTGGCATGGAATAGGGAGGGTTGAGTTCTCCTGGGTGAGCCAGAAAGGACAGGGCCAGGGATGGAGGGGTGGTGTTTACAGAGAGATGATGCGCTTTAGATGGCTGTAAAGAGATGACACAGGGTTCCCAGGGAAGAGGAGAGGAAGGGTATTCTTTGGAAGGAATGGCACATGAGCTCTGACAATTAAGTTTGAAAACTCATCCTAGAAAAAGTGTTACATATGTCATTACTTCATATCTCTATGGTCACCTTTGAGGTACTCCCCTTGGGGAGCTGTGCACCAATGCCAGTGCCTAGTCCACTCTTCAAAGCACTTTTGGAACTCTTTTTCTGGAATGGACATCAGAGCTGTCATTGTATTACCCTTGATGTCCTGGATGTTATCAAAAATGTCTTCCTTTCAGCATTTCCTTTATCTTTGGGTAAAGAAAAAAGTCATTGGGGCCAGATCAGGTGAGTGGGGAGGGTGGTGCATACAGTCACTTGTTCATTGGCTAAAAACTCCCTCACAGACAGTGCTGTGTGAGCTGGTGCACTGTCGTGATACAAGAGCCATGAGTTATTGGCCAAGATTTCAGTTAAGATTTTCCTGTTTCTCTATTGATGTTTACTTGGTCTGCTGTGTTTTGCACAGTCAGCCAACAATTTTGATGTACAATTTTCTGAATTTTTGCAATGTTTTCATCAGTTCTGCTCATTACTGGCAACCCTGACCTCTCTTTATCATTGATGCCTTCTCTCCCTCAGAAAAACATTTAACCCATTTGCACACTGACATTCTTTTCATGGTGTTATCCCCATAAACTCAGAATAATATATCCCTGATTCACTTCCACTCTTGCCAAGTGTAACAAGAAATTTATGACTTTTTTTGTTCTTATTCAAGCTCTGACATTCTCGAGACAGCACACAAAAATACACAACAATAATAACTAACACCACTCAGCAAGACACCAAGACACGTCAACAGTTGTGAGACACTGATATAGCAAGGTTATGAAACCTTACTGGGCTGTGTGTACAGCACTGCCAATGTGAGTGCACAGTGGCAAGTTCGCAAACTTAATTGTCAGGCCTGGTATGCTCAGCACATGTTAAGTCTCATTGGGTCACATTGTGTGGCCTGCTGGGGAGCTGTGGGTATTTCCAGCAGGCTGCACAGCATTGTTGGGTTCAAGACCAGCCAGGTAGATAGACATGAGCAAGATTTCCTCAGTGCTCCCTTTCTGTCAGGCACCACCCCCTTTATCCCAAGCACCGCCCCCTTTCCCAAGCACCACCCTTTTATGCAAGGCACTGCCTCTTTATGCCAAGCACCTCCCCTTTAGCCAAGCACCACCCCTTTGCCAGGCACCACCCCTTTATGCCAGGCACTGCCCTTGCTCTAGGGACACAGAGATGAGGGAGGTGCAACCCCTGCTGTTAGAACACTCCATTTTCTCATTTGCCAGATAGGAAAATGGAAAAAGCTAATATTGTATTAACCATCTCACTCTGTGCCAAATTCAGGGTTAGATATGCTTTGTGGCTACTGTCTCATTGAACTTGAAGAAGACCATTTATTCTCCAATAGTCTCTCCTTGAGACTTGGTAAGATGCAAGGAGCTATCCCAGGAGTACCCGGCTGGTGGCTGGCACAGCGAGGATTCAGACCAGGGCTCTCTGACTCCACCACCTGTGTGTGTTGTACACACAGCTTCCAGAAGCCTGGGTAGTGTGTGCACATGCTCCGTCCTAGTGGCAAAATGAAACAGTATCAGAGAGCCCTTCAGAGCCAAGTGCAATAGAAGCACCCGGTGCCGGGATTTATTTATTTATTTCTGAAGAACAAGGAAAGCCCCTCTTTTATTCTATGACAGTAAATTTCCACAAGCTTGTCAGTTCCCTCTCAGCCAGGCTGATTAGCTGGAGTGCAGCTGTCCAGGTTGTTTAAGTGAAGGGAGATGAGTTGATTGTAGTTCAGTGCCTTAGCTGTCACTGTGCTGCCTCCCTAAATATGATCCTTATTGCCCTGCTAGCCCCTCAGAAAACAGCACTGCAGCAAAAGCTCAAATCCACGGAAAACATCCCCTGGCTGACGGCGATTGCCTTTTGAATTAACACTAGAACTACTCATTGGAGAGATGCGGTTTAACTCAAGTGATACTTCTTGACGGGTTAATGAATATCATACGTTATATTTTAACCTAATATAACACTATCCATTATTTAGTTATTATTATTGATTGACCTCTTCCAGATTATTTAACAGTAGATTTTTCACTGTTCAGAAGATTGAACACTGAGCAGCCAGGCACCTCCTTATGCAGTCGAGCGTCCTGAGCTGGAGCCCGACTCCAGATACAGAGGTGTGTGGGTATCTACGAGTAGTTTTTTTTTTTTTTTTAATTTGAGAGAGACGTATTGCAGACCATCCTAGCATTAATGAACGTGGTGCATACATAGCTTTGCTAAATCGAAGCATGACACAGGATCGAACTGCTGATGACACTGAAGAAAGATTTCAGAGACAGATCATCAAGCCTGCACAATTAGAATTACTCTTTAAACAGTAGATAAACACGCCTGGAAAGGAGAATGAGTTGCAGAACTAGTGATGAAATAAAACATGAGTCACGGTCCATAAAACCATGTCTCTCTCTGACTTTGTAACCAAGAACCAGACAGCAGCCAGGAGTGCGCCCACATGGCTCGTGTTACGGGGCAGAGGACGGCGTTCACAAGGGCTTCTCGGGGTCTGTTCAAAGAGGAAGGAGGGTGAGGCTGGCAGGCACACTGTCTGGATACGCTTCTGTTGTGACACTAATTACTTTTGTGACCTTGGGATTAATTGGCCTGCTAAGCCAAATCTCTTGACCAGAGCCCAGTATTCCTTGTGTTGGGCTCCAGCTGTTCTGTGGGTCCTGGTTTTAGGCTGGGGGAAGATTGTAAAATGAACACAGCCTGTGAATGATAGGGCTATAGAAAGGGGGTTATGGGGGTGGCAGGTATTTCTAATGCAGGAAGAACAGGTTGAGATTTGTTTCTTGAAGTGTCAACCTTCATTCATTTTAACTAACGCCCTAATTTCATGTTGGCATGTTCATGTTCTCCAGCCATTCACGGTACTGTGGATGGTTTTATTAACAATAGGCAGAATGTTTCTAGTGACTTGTAATTTGCAAAGTAATGTGTTTAGATACACGGTTCCATCTCTCATATGCCACACGGGTGACATTATTTCAGGCAGAAAACTCTGAGTTTTCTCCCCAGTCATTTGAAGTTGGTGAGGGCTGTAGCAACCCTACCTTGGCTGTGAGGTATGGGAACTGGTGGCGTAGAGCACATCCAGTCAGAAGGCTTAGCCTGGAGTCATTGCACTTCTGGTTAACAGGTTTGTGACTTTTTTCAAATTATTTAAACTTCAATAGATCCTCACTGTCCGTATTTTAAAAATATTTCAAATGAATGTGACCAAGAAACTGATAGATGCATATAGTTTAGTAAGGTACGAGAAAGGACTTCACCACTGCAAATATAGCATGCGTGTATGGGGTGCTTCTAGCCTCAGGATGTCGGGTACCTGCCACCTAGGAGACCACAGCCCACCTCCAGAGTGGCCATCTCTTGTCCACTGTGGCCTTCCTTTCCATGAGCCAATGCTCAGTCTTAGAATTCTTTTCAGTGTAGTACCCCAGGTCGCCCCTTACCAGTTGGTCAAATCTGGCAAGTGAGATGAAAATGCAGGATGCAGTCTAATCCTCACCCAGATGCTGGACTCACTTAGCCATTCTCCTTCTCTAAGTCTTAGCAGACTTCTCTCTTTACCTCCAATTCCCATGGTCTGACCCAGAAAACGCACAAGCTCAGCCACGTCTCAGGAGCGAGGTGGATGTGCTGTATGCTACCAGTTAGGTGGCAGCTGGGAGAAATGTCACCCTGCAGGATGCAGCTCTGTCGTGGGCAGCAAACAACCTGGCGAGGCTAAGAGATGTGTATTTTTAGGCCCAATAGACTCAATACTGTGTGCTCTGTGATGACTGAATTGTTCCCCCTAAACATGACCTGCTGTGGTTCTTAAAGTAGGGATCTCAGTTTTAAAAAGCTTGGTTGAAGGTTGGTTTTAAATATCATAAAGGGACCTGAGACCTGAATTTCGGATGTATGTGGGGTATTCTTTTTCTTATTTGTTTGTTTTGTTTTTTACCTTTTAATCTCTCCATCTTTGAGGTTAATTTTGGTAAAGGAAGCGATTTGGCCACTCGGATTTCCAGGGGCCACTGGGAGTGACCCAGCTCCCATGACTGGGATCCTTTCCCTTCCATTTGGTTCCCTTCCCTGGCAGGCTTAGCTTCACCTGATTGGTCTCAGCATTTCCACTTCCCCTCTCCTGCCAGGGCACGGGCGGTGTTCCGACACCTGGTATCATTTTTGGTGCTCTCTTAACCCTCTCTCCCTCCTGACGTTCCCCATGGCAGAGGTAACCGTTTTGAGGCACTTGGTTGCCAGGTTCAGCAGTAGGTCTGAAGAGGCCCCATCTGCAGCTCCAGAGGACTGGAAGATTATTTACTTACAGGTCACAGAGAGATGAGTTTACACAGTCTGGAAAATTATCAACAAACTCCTTCATGCACAGTACCTGCTTCTGCAGAAAGGTGGCATGTGGGATAAACCCAGTGGAGACAGAAGAGCATCTCCCTCTCTCTCTGCTGATAGTTCATTCTCTGTATATCTCAGCAGGACTCAGTGTGGGATCCTGGGCCCGGAGCCCTGCCTGGCGTTTCTTATACAGAGGGTTCTATGTGAGAAAACACTGGGGAGTATTGCCTGTTACGTCCTTCCAGATTCCCATGTGGAAGCCCTAACTTCCAGTGGGATGGTATTTGGAGGTAGGGCCTTGGGAGGTGATTAGGTTTAGATGGGGTCATGAGGGTGGAGCCCCCATGATGAGATTAGTGTCTTCATACAGAAAGGAAGAGAGACTGGAGCTCTCTTCCTTGACCATGTGAGGACACAGGAAGAAGGTGGCTGTCTGCAGCATGACGAAGACCCTCCCAGGAGCCATGTTGGCTGGCCCCTTGATCTTGGGCTCCCCAGCCTCCAACTCTGTGAAATAAATGCCTGCTATTGAAGCCACCCAGTCTGTGGTGGCTTGTTGTGGCACCTGCGCTAACTAAGATTCTGCTTCCTCAGTCTTTCTCTTGCCGAGTCACACTGTGTGCGGTCACATCAGAGGCTCTGGGAAGTCTCGCAGTAGGGAGGGTATTTAGTACAAGGCTTCCTTTACTCACCAGACCACAGAACCTGTTTTCAAAGGCACCTCCATTGACTAGGTTTCTGTAAAAATCACTTTGGAAAAAGCTGAATTAGGTCATAGTTTGCCCTCCTTTGCTTCCTGCATGTCTGGCTCAGGCTGAACACAAGCATTTCCTTTTTTTTTTTTTTTTTTATCTTGGGCCCAAGTGTCCATGAATGATTTGAGGGCTAAGAGCAAGGTAAACTAAGATTTTAAATATGAAGAGAAATTGTAGAAAGGACCAGGGTTGTCATTCATGGTGTACTTTTAATTATCCCTGAACATTTCACTCTAGGACAGTGTGCTCCCTGAGGGCAGGCATTATGCCTGTGATGCCATGATGCCCATACCTAGCAAAAGGGCTGAGCCCAGAGCCATGTTAGTAAGTGCTTGTGGGTTAAATCATCTGTCACCTTATCAGTAGATTCATAAGCCTTTTTTCTTTTTCTTTCTTGAGACTGAGTTCTGCTCTATTACCCTGACTATAGTGCAATGGCGTCATCATAACTCACTGAAACCTCAAACTTCTAGGCTCAAGAGATCCTCCTGCCTCAGGCTCCCAAGTAGCTGGGACTATAGGCGTGCACCATGGTGTCTGGCTAATTGTTCTGTTTTTAGTAGAGATAGATCTCACTCTTGCTCAGGCTGATCTCAAACTCCTGAGCTCAAGCAGTCCACCTACCTTGGCCTCCCATAGTGCTGGGATTACAGGCGTGAGCCCAGCCTTAGAAACCCTTAACACTGGAAAGACGTCAAACAATTAGTCTAAACCCACTTCAGAAAAAAGAAAACCACGGTTTAGAGAGAAGGAATATCTGTTGAAGTTTAGTAAGGGGGTGTCGCAGATTGAAAATGAATGATGGAGGAGTGTTTTCTCTCTGGGGATGGGAAGGGGAGGAGTGCCAGGGACACTTTGAACTTCCTGGAGTTTGCCCTTTGGTCCAGTTGAACTAATAATTCTCTTCACCAGCTCTCGTCCCCTACTCACAATGACTGGCTTGGCTCCAGCACTGCAGGGGGAGAAGTGATAAGTAAGCACAGTCTCCGTCCTTCAGGAGCTCAGGTTCTAGTAGAAGGTAAAATATGTAAACATCCAATTATAATATGCAAACAAGTGGATGGGTAAACATCCCATTAACAACATGTGTAGCACCCACTTTGCACCAGGCACTGGGTTAGACGTGCTCCACTTGTTCCTTTAGTCCTTGCATCAAACACAGAGGTAAGTGAGGTTTTTACAGAACCAGTGTTCAGAAAGGTCGAGGGATTCGCTCAGAGTCGCAGGGTGGGTTGGCATCCTGCTCCACTGTGTAGGGCACCCTCACCAAAGCAGGCCCAGCTTTGGCGGGGGCTGGGAGCCCAGAGGGGGCAGGTGAGGTGTTCTGGGGGTGCACAGGGCCCAGAGTGTGTCCAGATTGGGTGAGCTGCTCTTCCTCCTTGTTCACTGGCGACCTTCCTCCCCAGGCTGGCCTGAAAGGAACTTGGACGTAAAGTACAGTCATGTCACTTCCTAGCGACTTATTACAAAGTAAGAGTAAAAACAGAGGCAGGAGAACAGAATGGGCAGGCCCCGGGATCTATAGGGCATGCCATCTTATTATGAGACAGGCGAACGTTCCTTGAGCGTCTATGCTGTGTGGGGCAGGGAGGATGTGAAATGGAGAAGCCTCCTTCCTGGGTTCTGAGCCATTCTCAGGGAAACAATGGACACTCCAACAGAGGGACACAGAGTGCCTGGGGCATTGAGGAGGGGTTCTGTGGAGTTGAGGGGACTGTGGGGAGGGGTGTGGGAAGGGATGTGGAGAGTGGAGCAGAGGAGTGAATGGAAGTTTGCTGGGCAGTAGAGAGAGGAGAAGGGCAGAATGGGGGGGGGGGGCTTGAGCAAAGGCTCAGAGGCTGAGGAGGAAGGTAGTGGTCTGGGTGGGGACAGCTAGTGATGAGTGAGAGGGAGGGAGGGACAAAGGGCTGGTAGGGTCCATCCAGCCCTGGAGAACTTTCAGAGCGGTCATCATGCACTGAGGCTTTGGACTGTTCACTGTTGGGGTCCCTTCATCCCCCTCACTGGCGCACTCTGCTAATTGAATGTTTTTTTTAATGGACTCCAAGACCTACATTAACACTGTCTACTTTTAATTCCATACAATGGGGAAAAAAAATCTCTTGGTTTTATTGACTGCTTCTTTATCTGACTTCACCTAATTGGAAAATAAACAGATAAAATGATACCTTTACTACCGATGAATAATTCATGTCCTCTTCGTTTTTTGTGTCCTCGGAGAAAGCCTAGCAGATCTGTCTGAAATTAGGATATCTGGTAGATGAGAGAGAAAGGTGGCTGATTAACTCCGAGTTGAGTTTAGTGTGAATTCCTGAGAATTGGAGTCCTCTGTAATAAAGTTGAGATTGGTTCATGTATGGTTCAGCGGGCACTGGTGGGGCCCAAATTCAGAACATATGAATGTTATTGACCTGTTAATTTGAAATGTTTTAATCTGCATAAAAATGGATTGTATTAATTGTCTCATATTAACCAGGTCTGACTTTAATGTCTGGTTGAATTAGGTTCAGTTTTCTCTCTCTTGGCCCTTTGCAATTTCATTTGCCCCAAACACGTTGTAACTTTTCCTCCTCTCCACACCTGCCATCTGAGCGGGATGGGCTGTGTTGCTCACAGTTTGGAGAGAAAACTCAACAATCTTCTGCAAATACAAATACCTATCATCCTCTGACCATCTACGCTGCCTGACAACCACTCTCAGATATGTTCCTCTTTTCTAATTACCCTTGGTAACATTTCTCCACCCCAATCTCACTGGTTTACATCATTTTCACAATCTTGGTAAATAACTTTAACTCCTTATGCTAGTCTGCGCTTCAGAACAAGAATACTGGATTAGAAAAATCTGGTTTTTTAAGGGATGCAATTCTTAAGTATGTTACAAATATACATTGACATCTATGTAGTGGCCTGGACATCCTGCCAGGTAGGTACCAAGGGCATAGGTGTACAACATGGTTGAATTTGATATTGCCCACAGGGGGGTCACAGTCTGGTTCTGGTGATACAGTTTACCTGTATGAAAAGTTAAATAGTGATGCAAGTCAGCTTTAAAGGACTTTAAAGTCCTTTAAAGGCCAGATGTGATTAATGGTTAAATGATTAATGCAATCCATGGGGAGCAAGAAATACTTCCAATGTTCCTGAATGTGCCCTGTGTTTTGATTTTGTGTTTTTCTCTCATGACTCTGCATTCTGAGGCGATGCACAGTTCTTTTCCTGGGTCTGCAATAACCTCTCTCTCTCTATAACTCAGTGAAAGTATAACTTGTTCTGGGTACTCTTCCTTGGCCAGCACCCCCTTGTCTGATTAGATGCCTTCTCCTGGGCTTGCAGAACCCCTGTCAAAGCCAATATTGTATATGTCTTACCATTGACTTGATTCTTTCAATCAGCTGGAGCTAACAATTCAACTAGCAACACACGGGGAGGCAAGACCAGAGAGAGAATTGGGGGAGAACAAGGTGTTATATCCCATGCCCTTGCTACTCAGGCTGTAGTCTGTGGACCAGCAGGGAGGTAGATATACACACTCTCACACCCCAGCTGAGACCTACAGAGTCAGCGTCTGGACCTTAGCAGACCCTAGGTGATTCGTATGCACCTTAGTGTATGGAAGCACTGAGCTGGTCTAGCACTGCAATGACCTGAGTGTCTTTATAAAGGACTGAGGCTGCCTGGGCCCCACTCACAGACAGTGTGGTGTCATAGGTTTCCGTAGGGCCAGTCAGAGCTGTCCAGGAGATGCTGATGTGCACTGTAGGACTATCCCCTAAGCTTGCATTTGCCAGCTGAATTGTGATCTTCACGTATTGTACTCTCTTACACATTTCTGTCTTTTGGTGCCCTGAGACGTTAGTATAACATCTTTCACTTCATAATTGCTTCCAAAAGCCCATGTACATGAACCTGGGTCAAAGCCTTCAATGCACATGAACCTGGGTGAAGGCCTTTAGTGCACGTGAACCTGGGTGAAGGCCTTCAATGTACGTGAACCTGGGTGAGGGCCTTCAGTGCACGTGAACCTGGGTGAAGGCCTTCAGTGCACGTGAACCTGGGTGAAGGCCTTCAGTGCACGTGAACCTGGGTGAAGGCCTTCAATGTACGTGAACCTGGGTGAAGGCCTTCAGTGCACGTGAACCTGGGTGAAGGCCTTCAGTGCACATGAACCTGGGTGAAGGCCTTCAATGAACATGAACCTGGGTGAAGGCCTTCAATGCACGTGAACCTTGGTCAAAGCCTTCAATGCACGTGAACCTGGGTCAAAGCCTTCAATGCACATGAACCTGGGTGAAGGCCTTTAATGCATGTGAACCTGGGTTAAAGCCTTCAATGCACATGAACCTGGGTGAAGGCCTTTGATGCACGTGAACCTGGGTTAAAGCCTTCAATGCACATGAACCTGGGTCAAAGCCTTCAATGCACATGAACCTGGGTGAGGGCCTTCAGTACACGTGAACCTGGGTGAAGGCCTTCAGTGCACGTGAACCTGGGTGAAGGCCTTCAATGCACATGAACCTGGGTGAAGGCCTTCAGTGCACGTGAACCTTGGTCAAAGCCTTCAATGCACATGAACCTGGGTGAAGGCCTTCAATGCACATGAACCTGGGTCAAAGCCTTCAATGCACGTGAACCTGGGTGAGGGCCTTCAATGCACATGAACCTGGTCAAAGCCTTCAATGCACTTGAACCTGGGTCAAAGCCTTCAATGCACATGAACCTGGGTGAGGGCCTTCAATGCACATGAACCTGGTCAAAGCCTTCAATGCACGTGAACCTGGGTCAAAGCCTTCAACGCACATGAACCTGGGTGAAGGCCTTTAATGCTGACTTGGACAATGACATAGGAGCAAACTTACTGAGTAATAGCATCCAAAGCTCGAATAAAGAACTGAGTCATAGACATGGCAGAAAAATGGGTCAGAAGGTTTTTGGTTGGCCAAAGTCAAAGTCGACAGGATAAGTTGAGTTGTTGGTGCCTAGAGTTCACAGAAATGGGATGGGATGGGATGGGATGGGGAAGGCTCAGCTTGGTCTCATCTAATACAAGAAGGGGAGACTTGCAGTTTTGTTCGCCTTGAGGCCTAGGTGATGCAACTGTGATGATTATCTGTCCGCTAAGAAAATCACAATCTGATTTTCAAATGCACGAAGGGAGGGCCCCTGTTGGTTCGCAGTGGGCCCTGGACTGCTGTGTCTCCTGTGGCTGCCACGCTGTGAGGGGGTAGTGAAGTGAACACTGTGGATGCTGTGGAAATCGTGTTGTCTGCGTGCGGGGGCGGGTATGCAAATGGTGCCTGGAGAAGAGAGGATGTGGCAAGGACATGATTGCTTTTTTTCAGAAAGGCCGACTGTTGTGTGAAAAGAGAGCAGAATTGCGCTGTGCTGCTCCCCAGGACACAGCTAGGGCCGGTGGGATTCCTGGAGGCAGATTTTGGCTCAACACAGGAAAGACTTCGTGCCAGTGAGAGCCGTCCAATAATAGAACCGGCTGCCTGGGGAGATGGTGAGAGCGAGCGAGCGCTCTATCTTTGGAAATGTTCTAGCGGAGACTGGGTAGCCATCTGTCGTGGGTATTCGGGAAGGATTCATGCATTTGGTGGATGAACACAATTTTGCTGATGGTGATAACAGTAGTAAATGTGACTGCCATACACTGAGTGCCGACACAGCCCCAGGTACCGTGTTTGCACTCCTCGGCACCTGTGTCCATTTGCAGCCCTCATCAAAGTGAGAGCTAGGACGCCCACTCTGTAGAATAAATGGGTTCAGGGCTGGGATTTGAACCCTGAGTTATAGGACTCAAACCCGTAATCTTTGAAACGTACCCTCTGGGTTTTATGATCCCTTCCATCTCTAAGCTCTTCTGAGCCCAAGTGTATTCAGGTGCTGGGTTGGAAGTGACATTTAGATATCTGTGCGGAAAAGGTCCTATGGGGAGCTGCACATGAGAGCGTGGGTAGGGTGGCAGGTGAAGGCCTGAGACTCCTCTGCTGAGGGCCGAGGGTGGGTGACATAGGGGTGTTAAGACTCCCAAGGTCACTGCAGGGACAAACGTCACTTGTGGCCTGGCTCCTTCTTGGGTGCTGTTGGAGTCAAAGCCACGGGAAGAGCCGTGCGTCCTGCTTTCTGAGTAGGAAGGAGTGAGCTGTCACTGCATATTGGAAGGTGGGGTTGTAAGACTCTGTGAGTTTAGACCTAGGCACTGCTGCTCCCCAGGTGTGTCTCCTTTGACACCTGTTACCTTTGTGATTCTCAGTTTCACCATCTGTAAGATGGGGATAACACTACTTCCTCCTTGGTTTCACATAAGGAAAAGGTAAAATAATCCACGAGGGTGTTTAAATAGTGCTCACACATGCTGGCATTTGCATTCAGATTATTAAATCTAAGTAAATGCTGAATCATTACAAATTACCTTAGGATGTCTTGTCTGACTTATTCAGGTCCAGCCACACTATAAGAATTCAGCCTGCTTTTTTTTTTTCTTTTCTTTTCTTTCTTTTTTTGAGACAGAGTCTTACTCTATTGCCCTGAGTAAAGTGCTATGGCATCATAGCTCTGAGCAACCTCAAACTCTTGGGCTCAAGTGATTCTCTTGCCTCAGCCTCCCAAATAGCTGGGACTACACGTCCCTGCCACAATACCCGGTTATTTTTGGAGCTGGGGGGGGGGGGGGCGGGTCGCGCTCTCACTCAGTTTGGTATCCAACCTGTGAGCTCAGGCGATCCACCTGCCTCAGCCTCCTGAGTGCTAAGATTACAGGCGTGAGCCACTGCACCGGCCTGAGCTTGCATTTCTTAAAATGCGCAGCTGATACCCATGAGTTAAACATTTTAGCATAATATATCAATCAATTTTGTTGCAGTTTTCAAGCTATTTTAATCTCCTCCCTCACTATAATACATGCTGTGCTATATACAATTGAATTAGCAAAAAGTAGTAGAAATGTTGAAAGAAAAACATCGCAGTCAGACTGCCTGGGTTCAAATTTCAACACCATCATTTCCTAGCCCTGCGACACAGTTTGTTCTCTGTAAGCCTCAGTTTCTTCTGTATAAAGTGGCGATAGTCATGCCACCTACCTCAGAGGGTTTTGGCTTTAAATGACATTATATGTATACTGTGCTTAGAACAATTCCCAGGGAGCTGCAACATAATAAGCATTCAACGCATGATAATTATATTATTTCATATTTTATAAGCAACGGACTTGCTGTGGCTTGGGGTCTTTATTGTAAGGACCAGTGTCAATTGCATAATCCCATAATGTGCAAACATGATCTGTAGCAGCAGGTCTCTATGTGAGGAGGAGATCCGGGTGTCACAGTGTGGGTGTGGGTGGGCTTAGAGCAGTGGTTCTCATCCTTCCTAATGCCGTGACGTATTTTCATTGTTAAAAAGGGGTTGCGACCCACAGGTTGAGAACCGCTGGCCTAGAGGGAATGTTTGCTACACTTGAAACAGCAGGTGAGAGCCGGGGGGATGCATGTTTATCTGGAAAAGACCCATTTTCTCAGGAATCCTTAACAAAATTCAAAACATGTTAATGTGCATAAGAATCTTACAGGTGAACACGAGCCTGTTAGTAAATGAAAACCAAAAATCTGGCCAACAGTGACTTCAGGAATAAAGTCGTTTTGTTATCTGGTATTACAGAGTCAGAGTCATTTGCTATCTGATGTAACAGAGTCAGAGTCTACCTCCAGGAACAGGTGCAGTGGTTCAAAGATGTTATCAGGGGCTCAAGGTCTTTCTTTCAGCTCTGTGTCATCCTTACATGAATTGCTTCCTGGTCCCAGGATAGCTGCCTTAGTTCCAAGAATGACACCCTCGTAGAACTTCATGGAAAACAGGAAGCAGCTAGGCCAGCCTGGATCTGGCGAGAGAGCTTTCCTTATTTATCTCCTTTCTTTTATCAGAGATTAAAAAAAAAATCTTCCCCCAAAGAAATGCCCACAAAGCAAGACATACACATACCCCCTGCTTATTCTTTTACCAGAACTGGATCATAGCACCATTCCAAGCCAGATGGGGGGCTGAAAAAGCAAGTATCTAAGGGAGGTGGGTAGGGGAGGCCAACGTAAGGGAGAAGCTTCCAGTAGGGAATGCACTAATAAAAATATGAGAGCTTGTGCATTGCATAAGAGAGGTCGCACCAAGTACCTGAAGGTGTGTGGGGGTGCTTTTTTGGTAAGAAACAGACATCCAGGGAAAGGAGCATTGGAACTAGGGAGGGTTTCAAGAGCCTTCAAGATGCCTTAGCCTGAACAGGCATCATTCCTCAGTGACTCACGCAGAGGAAGTGCCTGGATTCCAAATATGTGTGTAGAAAAATTGTTGCAGAAGAGACAGCCAATTGCTCTTGTTTGCAGCTGCTAACTCTGACCCAAATCTGCCTTCCCCCAATCCTCAGCTGCTGGTACCGTTGCATCCATTTGGGGACCGGTCCACGAGCTCTGCCAGGGTGAAGGTGCCCATCTTAGTAGCCCCTACCCTCCCACCATCTCCAAACAAGCTGTTCCTGGAGGAGGGGAGTAGCACACACAGTAGTAACAGGTAGTGTAATTAGCAGCAGCCCTAGGGCCTTGCAACACTTCTTAAAGACAAGGTGATTCAATAAGATCTGTCACGGCCCTTGAGTGTTTCCCAGATGGAGAGACAGGTGGGGATCTCCAGTGCTAATGATGCACAGGCCTTTCACCCACAGTTGTTAGAGGGCACGGGCTGGGGAGATGAGAGACAAAAGCAAAACAGGTGGACATGGAGGCCGCAGGTCTGTTGTTGACGGAAGAGCTTATTTTTGTACACGATGTTGGCAAATCGTGCTCCCTTAAAGGTTAGGCAGGGAATCTATACGACGGCGATGGTGCACTCGTGTCAAAATAAACACGCACAATCTGGGAACTCTGTGTAACAAGTCCATTAACTAACCTACCTCTTCTATCATTAATCCACGGACCGGGGGATTTTATGAACATTCTTTTTTTTTTTTGGCAAATTAATTGGTAAATAAAAGTTTGAAAATTTAATAATGTGTTTATCTCGTGGAGTCAGAGTGCCTATATTTATTTTCCCTAATACAGAGTGGAAGAATATAATAACACTAGTGAAGAAAGTATTTATCTCCCTGGGAATTACAGGGTGCATCACAGTGGAGTTAACTTTTGATCTGATTCTTGAAGGCTGAGTAGAAACTCGTCAGGCATATGGAAGTAAATAGAGATTGTAGAGGTGTCAGGGATTGTACTTTGGCTGTTGCAGTTCAGATAGAGGAATGGCATCTAAAACGCACCAAGTTGTAAAATGCAATGAGCATCTGACATTTTGTTCACTCAGCACTTTTCTCCATTGGGGAAATGAAAATATCTTTCTTCTGGAGAAGCTTCTTTGCCATCTACATTGTGTGGGTGGGAGGGACTACCATTCAGCTCTGCCCACTTGGGCACAGTCGATGGGTGTCAGAATATGCAAAGGACTTTGTCTGGACCAATCAGAGTCTTCCCTGGGATTTTTTTGAGCTGCAGCTAGGACAGAGATTTCAGTCCACTGGTAACAAAGTGGCAGTTACTGTGTGGAGTTTGTTGATAGCACTGACCCTGCCATTTGGAAATACTCCAGACTGCAGGGGATAGAAACCCAGTTTCAATGAGCTTAGATCAAAAGTGCATTGATTGTAAAATTTATGAAAGCATAGTCCCGCTGTCTCTCCCGTCTGTGTTCATCTTCACAAAAGCAGACTAGGTACTTACAAAAGGTGATGATCGGGATCAACGGTGACTTCCAAATCTCACTTCTCATTGGAGTTGAGGGAAGATGGGAGATGGAAAAAGATGATAACATTTAATAAATAAAATGTTATAGGCTGTTATAGACCAGTGTTTCTCAAACACTGATGTACCTGTAAGTCATCTGAGGATCTTTCCTGTGCGGATTTTGACTCCGAAGATCTGTAATGGTCCCTGAGGTTTCATTTCTAAGAAGCTCCCAATTGATGTAGATGCTGGTGGCTCAGAATCTACACTTAGAGTAACACAGTTTGAAAGATAACGTTTAAGGATTCAGGGAATATGACAGGTGGTATGGGAGTCAAGGTAGACATGAGCTGTAGTTTTCTTTGGGATGATTAGGTCCAGGGAGGTAAGATGTGAACAGACTTGAAGAGGCAATTCTGTTTACATGATTAAAAAAAATTATTAAAAAAAAATAAAAGTTTTATTTTCTCTTTTAAGAACACATTAACTGTTGCTGGATAATATATTCATTCAAAATGAAGCAACTTGAAGCAGTAAATATTATCTCACAGTTTCAGTGGGTCAACTGAGCAGGGTCCTCTGCTCAGGATGGCTCATGAGGCTTCCATCAAGGCATTGGCCAGGGCTGCTGCTGGCATCTCAAGGCTGGCTGGGAGGATGTGTTCCAGGCGACTTGTGTGGTCATTGGCAGGTCTCAGCTCCTCACAGGCTGCTGCAATGAGGGTCTCAGTTCTCCCCAGGCTGTTGGCCTGAGGCTGCCCTCAGTTCCCTGCCAGGTGTATGGGCCTATGGGGCAGCTCCCAAGGAAGGCAGCTGGCTTCCATCAGAGCAAGGAGATGAACGGGCAAGAGGTAGAGAGTGAGAGGGAGTCAGAGTCTCTCCAAAGCCTAATTTATCCCACCACATTGGCCATATTCTGTGTCTTAGAAATGAATCCCTCCGTCCAGCTCCCATTCTGGGGGAGGGGATTACTGTAGGCATGAGTACCACCTGCAGGGATCACTAGGGGTCATTTTCAAGGCTGCCCACCATGGCATACATTTGCCTATCACTTGCAAACCTGGGTGTCTCGGGCTCTTATGTGGGCTGCCATCACTAGCAGTTATTTAGCAAAGAGCATCACGGGAATTTTTTGGCTCCCAATGGAAAGGAGGATTGGCCCAAATGGTTGTGTCTGAACTAAGTTCGCTTTGGCTGGTCTCCAACTTTGGCAGTGGATCCAAGCCTGTTCCTTCTTTTTGAGATGCTGGAGCAGAGGCTGGTAGGCCACCTGAGAGCTTGTGGGCAGCTGAGCTCTGACTGACCCCCCCCCACCCCACCCCACCCCGGCCATTTTAATGCTGCCAATAAAATTGCCTGAGGAGCCTGCCAAGGAGACAGATGCTGCTACTGGAGAAACACCTTCTGCAGCCTGGCATTTGTCCGGTAATTGCTCTCCAAGAGAAAATAAACTCTTCATGCGAGGGGGAAGGTGCATGGTGCCTGACTGTCAAGTGTAGGGATGATTTAGAACGAGTGCTGTGAGTCAAATGCACACAATTTTATTAAAAACTAAAAGACATTTGTATAGATCTCAGATTTGTCTCTTTTAAATCCACTGATTCAGGAAATGGTGCCTGTTTCCTAGATATAGAATAACACACAGTAAATTGAATTATGTGGAAATGCCTCACCTGTTTCCCCTCTCCTGCTCCCTGTGAAGTCATATTTCTTTTGCAACAGTCAGAGACACTATTTCTTTCTGCCTTAGAGGTTTGTTATGGAGAAACAACCCTGCTTTAGGACTGGATGGAGGATAGGCTCGTTCATTTACTAAGAGGGGATTGAAGCTTTTGCTATAGTTTCTCTAATCGTTAAATTGGAATAGCAAGAGTCTCTCATAAAGTTGTTTTAAAGATGAAGTTAAAAAAGTAACACCCAAAAAAGTTCCTGTCATGTAGTAGGTACTTAGTAAATGGTGTGTTTATAGCTGCTGTGCTCTAGTTACAATAGCAATGGTGGGAGGGACTGTAAAGTTTTCCAGTGTACAGCTGGGCATGGTGGTCCCCATCCTAGCATTTTGGAGGTCTGAATTGGGTAGGTTACTTGAGTTCAGGAGTTCAAGGTCAACCTGAGCAAGAGTGAGATCCTGTTTCTATTAAAAATAGAAAATTAGCTGGGCATCATGGCAGGCACCTGTGATCCCAGCTCTGTGGGAGGCTGAGGCAGGAGGATTGCTTGAGCCCAGGAGTTTGAGGTTACTGTGAGGTATGATGATGCCACGGTACTCTCCCCAGGGCCATAGAATAAGAGTCTGTCTCAAAACTAAAACAAACAAACAAAAAACCCAAGTTTCCCTAGGTAGATGGGAAAACCTATTTCCAGAAAGTTTAAGGTGTTTCTGAAAGATCACACAATAGTAAGCTTTCCACCCATCTACTCACCCACCCGTCTAACCATCCACTCATCCGCCCGTCTGTGTAGCAGATGTTTCTTGAGGTGTTTCTCATGGCAGTGGCTGCAGAGATGGACACCCCAGTAATCTGCCTGCTCTTGAGGGGTTAACGTAGCAATGAGTAAACACATTATTAGCAGAGTTCAGAAAAAATAAGCACCGTAAAATTAATAGAGTTTTCAATGAGAGAGAGTAACTGGTTGGGAGGACACGGGAAGGCTACCTGAGGTTGGGTGACGTGGGAAAAAGCTACGTTAAAGAAGTGACATTAGAACGGAGACCTGTGAGATGAGAGGGGACCCAGAGAGGGCACAATGACAAAGACCCGGAAGCATAAAAGAACAGAAGGAAGCAGGGGGCAGGGAACCTTTCCACATTGGATAAGTTATTTAAAGTTTGGCCAGGGGGAAATTTGCTTAAGCAAATGGCAGGGTTCCTGGTAAGAGATGTAAAGCAGGTTTCTCCAACAAAGGGCCTTTCAAAGGTGTTGATATACTAATGTTTATTATGATTATTCAAGAGATCAGGGACTATTGTGAAGTGTTTTGAGAACTGTTTGACCTCCTTTCCTTACTTCCTGTCCATCTGTCCTTCCCTCTGTTCATCCCTTCTTTGTAAAGAGCATCCTTAAGGAGTGGTGGGAAACCCTGGTACATTGTGTAGTGAATGTTCATTAGCCCCTAGGAGCCTCACCACATCCCTAACCTAAGTGGGGACTGGCATCTCCAAACTACAGAAAAGGAAACTGGGCCCTGAAGTGATTAGCACCTGCCAGACCTACGGAGGGAGTCCAGCCCGATCTGCAGTGTCACGTGAGACTCCAAGACTTACAGAACTCCTGCCATAGCTTCAGCTGCAGCTGACAGGGCCCAGACAGTAAATATTCTAGGTGCTCTGATAGTTTAATGTATATATATTTTTTTATGGAATGGTAACTATGTACATAATGCACTTCTGGGGTACAGTGTGGGGTTTTCACACACAATCTGAAACACTTCCATCAAACTGGTTAACAAAGCCTTCATGTCCTTTTCTTAGTTATTGTTTTAAAACGTTCACATTCTACTCTTAGAAAGATTCACTTGTACCCTTGTAAGATAAACCTCAGAAGTGATCCCTCCAATCCTCCTCCCTCCACCCATTCCTCCCTCCCCTCTCCCTCCCCCCTCCCCATATTCTTAAGCTGTTATTAGGTTATAGCTCTCATATAAAAGGTATAAATTAGTTTCATAATAGGGGTGTGTACATTGGATACTTTTTCTTCCATTCTTGTGATACTTTGCTAAGAAGAACATTTTCCAGCTCCATCCATGTGAACATGAAGGACGTAAAGTCTCCATCTT
>CAUYQV010139486.1:0-20970 GCA_963574575.1 Galagoides demidoff | reverse complement strand
TGGTCCCAGCTACTTGGGAGGCGGAGGCAGGAGACTCGCTTGAGCCCAGGAGTTGGAGGTTGCTATGAGCTGTGATGCCATGGCACTCTACCCAGGGGGATAGCTTGAGGCTCCATCTCAAAAAAAAAAAAAAAAAAGTATTGTACAGCTGCACCATTCCATAGGATTTGTATTTGAAAAATTTGGCCAGCAAGTTTGATTAAGTGATTATAAAGAATCTTGTCTACTTGAAGTAGTTAACAATGTTCTGTCGTATGTATTTCTCCAAAGCTGTACTGCCTGAGACAGCGGCCACCTGATGCATTTGAATTTAAATTAATAACAATTCCAGATGTTTATGTGGGGCCAGCTTCTCCTGTATAGTACAGTGCAGACAGAACATTCCCATCACTGCAGGAAGTTCTGTTGGACCGTGTTTTAGTGAGTTAAGGGTGGCAGTGTTTGCTTTAGTAAAGTTACAGGATGACCGTGCTCCTGATTTCTTCCTAATTTAGTGAACAGCAGGAATGTGAAGTGTCTTTTAAGTGGAAAAGTATGTTTAATTTATATTGAGTAATTTACAAGGAAGATTCTTTTTCCCACACTGGAAACTAGGAAAAACATAAGAGTTCTTAAGACATAAAGGCTTTTTTTAAGCCCCTCCTAGTCATCGCTCAATGGAGTGAGCAGTACTGGGTTTTCTTTTCATTTTCTTAGAGGTTATTTGAATGTTAAGACTTTTTTTCAGATTGGATGTTAGTTTCTGTGGAAAGTCAAATATAATAATGAAATGTTGATGTTTTAATTTCATAGTGGGCCTGCCAGTAATACAAGTTCATCTCCTCTCTGCCTTTTGTCCATTCTCATCTGCTCAGTCAGATTCTTTAGAATGATAATGTGGTTTGGCAGGTGTTCAGTTAATGAATAGCCTTTTTACTTACTCAGCTATGGAGCAGAGGGTCACACACCCAGTTCTTGTACAAAAGCTGTCATCTCATACTTGTCAACCTTGTCTGCCCTAAAAACTGTTCTCAGAGTAGGGGCCATGTGGAATATCTGAGCACTGAGTGTAGGTGGTGAAGAGAACTTGGTATGATATTTAGGGGACTGTCTTTTTGATTGAGGATTGATTAGGTCCAATAAGTGATAAACATAACTAAAAGAAACAATCTGTAAGTTGGGTTGTATTTGTAAAGGGTGACTTTGTGGCATACAGTAGAGCTTCACAGTTTATTCTGGGAGAAAAAAGAAAAAGAGAATCGTGCTGTGCGTCGGTGTGAGAAGTGTGAGGGAGCAGTGCCCTGTGTCTGGTCTTTATTGGGGGGGGGGGTGTCCCAGGTCCTGAGCAGGGGTAGATGTGCTGCAAGAAAGTAGCAGAAAGTGCTAGGACGGGAATTTAAAGCATTAAAGACAGATACATTTTCAAATCAGTTATACAGATAGCCTTTTTAGTATGTTTACTTTTTAAAATATAATTCACATTTCCTTATGAATAAGACGGTTAAATGGCAGAGACTAATAACAACTAAATGGTCTCTGACCCCCACATGTGAATGGGGGTCAAAGTTCTGCAATGAACTTTAGCATACCTCCATTAGCATACCAGGATTTACTCAAAAGAAAGTTTCTTGCTTGCTCTACCTTTGTTTAGGCTGAAAGTGAAGAAACCAAGGAGCGTCTGTTTGAATCCATGCTCAGCGAGTGTCGGGATGCCATCCAGGCTGTTCGGGAGGACCTCAAGCCAGACCAGGTGGGGACCCAGCGGTCTGAGTGTGCCACACTCTTGCCCACTATGTTTTTATTTAATTGAATTAATTTGTTTGTTTGTTTGTTTTGAGACAGAGTCTCAAGCTATTGCCCTGGGTAGAGTGCTGTGACGCCACTGCTCACAGCAGCCTCCAACTCTTGGGCTTAAGCAATTCTCTTGCCTCAGCCTCCCAAGTAGCTGGGATTACGGCGCCTGCCACACGCCCAGCTATTTTTTGGTTGTAGTTGTTGTTTGGTGGGCCCGCTCTGGATTCAAACCTGCCAGCTCCAGTGTATGTGGCTGGCGCCTTAGCTGCTTGAGCTATAGGTACCAAGTCCTATTGCCCCTTTTTAAAATATTTTATTGTTTAAATTGTAGTAAAACACATATAACATAAAACTCACCACCTTAACCATTTCTGCATGTACAGGTCAGTGGTGTTAAGGATAGTCATACTGCTGTGAAGCCGTCAGCACCACCTATCTCCCCAACATCTCTCATCTTGTATAGCTGACACTCAGTGCCTATTAAACAATAACTTCAGGTGTTGCCTTTTTAACACTCTGTTCCTTGTTTTATATTTATCTTTCTATTATATTTTCCCCAAGATAATTAACATCATAATTTAAGCAACTATATCTTTTTTTCATCATCTGCCATGGTACCCTGGGTATAAAAGTTTCTTTTAAAAATTGCTGCCTTCTCTGTGACATCTCCTGCTTCCTCTGTCATTAGGCTGCCTGTGTATAGTATGCTTCCCCTCATCTGCATCAGGTATCTGCAGAGGCCGACCTCTATCACTGTCAGTCACTTTGAATTCACAACTGTCAGGGGACACCTCACAGAATGTAATGAATATGGTGATATAAAAATGCACCATTTCCTGTTGCTACAGTAATATTACCACAAACTTAATGGCTTAAAACAACAAATTTGTTATCTCACACATCTGAAAGTCAGAAATGTAAGGTGGGTTCCAGGACTGCATTCCCTTTGGAAGCCCTGGGGGAACTAGGGAGAGCCCTTTCCCAGGGTTGCAGAGGACGTGCTTCCTGCCGCCCTTCATCTTCTCTATCTCTGACGAGTCCGTCTCCCTTTTCCACTTACCCTGTGATTACATTGGGCCCATCTAGATAATACAAGCTAGCTGAAGATCCTTGTCTTAATCACAGCTGCAAAGTCTCTTCATCATTGTAAGGCAACATCTTCACAGATTACATGGAGGTTAGGATGTGGACATCTGTGTGTTTGTGGGGGAGGAGGTGGTCATTATTCAGCCAGCCACAAAAGACAAGCTCTGAAAGCACAAGGGCACAAGATTGGAGCTTGGGCTTAAGCCACAGACCCTACCATGGAGCCATGGACTATGGAATGTCCATCATCATATGGAATGTTTTAAGGTTAGACACCTTAAGAGTCGTCAGTGAACGGCAGCTGGCCATTACTCTGAACTCTTACTCGAGGCCATTGTTTAGGTGCTGTTGGCAACTGAGTGACCCTGCCATTCTTTAATATGTCAAGTACATCTTTGTTACTTGAGGACCCCTAAGTTACTAGAGTCTATATCTATGTTCAGGCACTTTGGGGGTCACACCATCGGAGAGGTGGTCAGAGCCAAGGATAGGGTCAGTTGTTTTAGTTTTTGCCTTTTTCATTTTCTGCAGAAACAGAGAGATTACACCCTTGAAGGGGAATCAGGGAAGGTGTCTAATCTTCAGTACCTGCACAGGTAAGGGTTATTGTAATTTTTATACTTTTTAACATTATGAAATACATCATTGGAACAAAAGAGTATATATATTTATGTTAATAAGTTCCTAATATATAATAATACCAATGCATATACGTGCATTTTTTCATGTGAAACTACTACATTTGGCTTGCCACCTATAGCTCAGCAGCTAAGGCGCCAGCCACATACACCAGGGCTGGCAGGTTTGAACCCAGCCCAGGCCTGCCAAACAACATTGACAGCTACAACCAAAAAATGGCTGGGCGGTGTGGTGGGTGCCTGTAGTCCCAGCTACTTGGGAAGCTAAGGCAGGAGAATCGCTTTGGCCCAGGAGTTTGAGGTGGTTGCTGTGAGCTGTGACGCCATGGCACTCTACTGAGGGCGACATAGTGAGACTCTGCCCCCCCCCAAAAAAAAGAAGAAAGAAACTACTATATTTGCATACTATTTTAATATACGTAATTGAAGATTTTTATATAACTTAGACTGACAACCTGTCTCAAAAAAAAAAAATAAAGTAAAATACTATGTAAAAAAAAAAAGAAAAAGATTTTTACATAGCTTAAGAATGAGCACAACCAGTGTTGGGTGGTCCCTCCTTCATTTCATTCCTCTCTTTAGAGCTGGTCTCACTCCTTCCCAGTGTCAAGATGTCAACTCTGAAAGTTATTGTTTGTTCTGTATGTTTTAAAGTTGTCCCTTTCACATTTAAGTTTCACTTCAATTCAAGTTTAATTCCATCTGGAGTTTGCTTTTGTATAAGGTAAGGATCTACTTGACAAGGATGATGGATTATTCTAGTATAATTTATTGACTGCTCCAGCCTTTCCCCACTGGTCAGCAGTGCCAGCTCAGACAGCCATGTACTCCAGTTTCTCCTCGTGAGTTCTTTTTCCACACTCTCTGCTCCATAGTTTTATTTGTCTATTTGGATTGGCACAGTGAATTATTAAAACTTACGCCAAAGTCTTGACATTTGAAAGAGCAAGTTCTCACCAGGTTTTTCTTTGTGTGTATCTTGACTATTCTTATCCCTTTGCTTTTTCATATACTTTTTTTTTTTTTTTTTTTTGGCCCGGGTCAAATTCAGCCCTGCCACCTCTGGTATATGGATCTGGCACCCTGCTCCTTTGAGCCACAGGCGCTGCCCTGCTTTTTCATATACATTTCTAAATCACTTTGTCAAGTTTCATTTTCTAAAAAGTGAGTCCTGGCGAGGCACAATGTCTCAATCCTGTAATCCTAGCACTTTGGGAGGCTGAGATGAGAGGATTGTTTAAGGTCAGTTTGAGACCTGCCTAAGAAAGATCAAGACCCTGTCTCTACTAAAAATTGAAAATTAGCATGGTGTTGTGGCAGGGGCCTGTAGTCCCAGCTACTGGGGAGGCTGAGGTGGGAGGATCACTTGAGCCCAGGAGTTTGAGGTTGCTGTGAGTGAGGCTGACACCACTGCACTCTACCCAGGGCAACAGCATGAGACCCTGTCTTTTAAAAAAAAAAAAAAAAGGAAGTTGAGTCCTCCTTTTGTTTCACAGAAGACGAAGAATGACATTTTTGGAATGTACAGTGGAAAAATAAGATTATTAATTGGGAAAACTCAACTTCTCATCAGATTCTCTTTTCCATCTCACCTTGAAATTTTGACTTTTTATTTTTTTGAGACAGCATCTCACTTTGTTGCCCTCAGTAGAGTGCTGTGGCATCACAGCTCACAGCAACCTCCAGCTCTTGGGCTTAGACGATTCTCTTACCTCAACCTCCCAAGTAGCTGGCACTACAGGCGCCCACCACAATGCCCGGCTATTTTTTTTGTTGCAGTTTGGTCCGGGGCCGGGTTTGAACCCATTGCCCTTGGTATATGGGGCCGGTGCCCTACTCAGCCACAGGTGCTGCCTGCAATTTTGACTTCTTAGTCACAGCTTGTCATTTAAAAAGTGAACCTGATTCACCCAGCGCCTGTGCCGCATACACTTGAGCTGGCAGGTTCAAATCCAGCCAGGGCCCGCCAAACAGTGACAGCTGCAACCAAAAAATAGCCAGGCGTTGTGGTGGGTGCCTGTAGTCCCAGCTACTTGGGAGATGGAGGCAGGAGAATCACTTGAGCCCAGGAGTTGGAGGTTGTTGTGAGCTGTGACACCATGGTACTCTACCTAGGGTGACATTTTGAGGCTCGATCTGAAAAAAAAAAAGTGAACCTGACAATATCTTTAGCCATCCCCGTTTCCCTCTCCATTTTTTTTAGTGACAAAAAAGACAAAAACCACAGAAACTTCCTTCTTTCCCCTTTATCTCCATTCATAAGGAATTTTGGTTTGTGTGAATGTCAGATTGACTGCCAGGGGACATAGCTGTGTAGAATGTCAATCAAGAGTGGCCTTGGGTGTTACCTGTTCCACCAACCTTTGGAGAAAGAGAAGGTTCCAGGAGGTTATGTGATAAGTTAGAGGCAGGAGTTGCTCTAACTTCCTAACCTTCAAAAGACCTTTGAAACCTCAACAACACTTAGGAAACTGAAATTTTGAAACCCCTTTGCCTTTGGATCCATTCTTGTACCTTAAGATTTAACTAAGATCAGGATCCTAGATTTCAGTTAGGATTAAAGACTGGCTTTGGAGTAAGTTGATGAAGGAAGAACCAGGCAGCTTTTGTATTTTAGTCAAACTTTGTATAGCTGTGTCTAAATCCCTCTGTTACTCATGTATAATAGTTACTCTGAGAGTCTGATTTTTCTGCAGAGCTTTTAGGGAAAATCCATTGCATGACATTCTTTTCTATCTTTCAGAACCAGCTAATTTTGATTCTTTTAACAAATTAACAGAATTGTTTTGGCATTTGTGTCAAATGTGTTGCTGCTTCTGGGCCAGACGAGGTGGTCCTGTTGTGCACCTCCCACTGTTGCCCTGGTTCATCTGCTCCACCCAATCCCTACATAGGCCTTCTCGTTTCTGAACCATTTAAGGGCTCATTTGGGTTCTTTGAATATTATTTTAAAAGTATAGTGTCTTGTTCTAATTTCACAACTGCAAAGTCTTCTCTTATCTTTCTGGGGTTATTAATAATAGGGTTTTTTTGAAGTTTTCTTCTCCCTGCAGAGTCTGGTTCCTATGTGTTGCTTATTTTCTGCTCTTGGTTTTGCCCTCTTACTTAGAGGTTTTCCTCAAATATCTGATGATCCTTGGTCAGAGACTCTAGTTGAGAAATGAGGCTTATCAGGTGGGGGCTCTGCTCATGTGTATGGGCCTCAGGTGCATGCCTGGCTCTGCTTTTCCACAAAGGACCCCAGCTCAGTAGTCCTTGATCATTGCGGAGTCATGAATTCAGCTTTGCCTGGAACCCTGTCCACAGGCATCTTTGTATCCTTGTCATGGGTGGTTCTGGGCTTTAACAGATTTTTAAACAGTTAACCATTTTTTTTTTCCTTTTTAATGTATTGATGAGAAGGCAATGATTTGGTTTTGCAGTTTTTGGCTGAGGCCAGTTTTAAACCTGCCACCTCCAGTATATGGGGCCAGCACCCTACTCCTTTGAGCCACAGGCACCACCCAACAATTACCATGTTTTTATCCCCAAATAGTAAAGGGACTTGCCAGGTGATACAGTTGTCTCTTAAGTACATGCTCCTGGTCAGTGCGCATCACCATCTAAAGAGACGGTCCCTTGGTGTTTTCTGAGAAGAGATGGTTGTCAGATGAGCAGGAACAGCGGTAATAGAAACACAGTGTCTTGCAGTGTAGGCCAGGCAGGGAATTTATCCTCATTCCAGAGACTGGCTGCTCATCTGTGGGCCACCTTAAAGACTTACAGTGTCCTCTAAAATTAGTCACTCTGTGACTCTTGAAAAAAGATAAAGAGTATGTCTTTGAAGCTAACATCAGATTTGTGATAGGATCTCATGCATCTCCCCTACAAATTTGCTACCAAATAGCAACCAAATTGAGGGTCCCTTGAGGCCCAGGCCAAATGGCCCTGCTGTGTGACACATCCTCATCTCACATTTCCCCTTGGTCAGTCCCAACTTGTCATCCAGAGCTCTTCCCAGCACCTCTGCTTCTCTGAGCATGACTTGAGCTGACATGTGGTACATTCCAGCTACCTGACTTACATCAAGCTGTCAACAGCAATCAAGCGTAATGAGAACATGGCCAAAGGTCTGCAGAAGGCCCTGCTGCAGCAGCAGCCAGAAGATGACAGCAAGCGCTCCCCCCGGCCCCAGGACCTGATCCGGCTCTATGACATCATTCTACAGGTGAACCTTGAGGACTGGGGAGGCAAGCACCTGTCCCTTGCCTGTGTTGGCACAAAATGACTTAACTCTGCATAGCAAAAGAACTATAGGGTGGTGCCTGTGGCTCAGTGAGTAGGGTGTCAACTCCATATACCAAGGGTGGTGAGTTCAAACCCAGCCCTGGCCAAAATGCAACAACAACAAAAAAATAAAGTTAAAAAAAAAAAAAAAGAACTATGACAACCAGGAGCTGGGCAGTAGCTAAGTAAAAGACGAAGGTCTTTATACTAGTTCAGCAGTCTATAAGCCCCTGTGTTTCAGATGTGTTGATGTATATTGACTAGTAAACCCATAGTTATTCATCATGTACTTCCCCTGTGTAAGATACCCTCCCAGATGCTGGCAAGCATCCTGAAACATGAGTCCCACTGTCCCAGCTCCCTGGGAGTTTGTCAGGAATCCTGAGGGACCCACCAGCTGGGATGGTCTGAGACGTCTCTGAATGTGGGTGAGATGTGGGTTGAGTTGTAAAGGACAAATGGGCTTTCAGTGTCAGAGGAACAGAGGTAACACCAGGTGTGGCTTCTGCCAAGTGACATTTCACAGACTTCTCCCCATTCTTTTGAGTTCAGGCTTCTCCTCCCTACCCCCATCTGCTCTTATAAGGTCTTCTGTCAGAAACTCTATCTGAGGTCTTCTCTTGATGAATTTTCTTATTGCATCTGTTGTATAGAATCTGGTGGAATTGCTCCAGCTTCCTGGCTTAGAGGAGGACAAAGCTTTCCAGAAGGAAATAGGCCTCAAGACACTGGTGTACAAGGCTTACAGGTAACACCATGGGCCGGGCAGGGCTTTCCTTGGACTCCGAGAGTTATGCACACACTGGAGCATGTCCTGTCCCGGGGGAGATAGGATTGTCAGCCCTTGGCTCTGTGGTTGCTTTGTCTGTCATCAGAGGATGGCCAGCCCAGCATGTTCAGGGAAAATCTCTCCTAAGGGTTTCAGCCAGTAGATTCCGGCATACCTCCCTTGTTTGCTCCGTAGATAGGTGAGGGGAGTTGTAATGTGCGCACACTGAACTTGAAGTCTTCCTCTTCTTTCATCCTCCCTCCCCATGGAAAAGGGACAAGCACAAATAAGGGTATTAGTTAGCAGAGCCAGAGTGGGCAGTTCAGGAAACCTGGACTGAATTGGGATAAAGCTCAACTTCTCAGTAACTTAAACAAATCATGTTATTTGTAACTTGGAAGTAGGCTGGGTAGCAAGATTGGGGTCTAGCCAAAATGACAGAGTGAGGTCATATGCATTCATGCCCTTTTCTGGCCATCAACCCCAATGCCCTCTGACCCTCAGGGTGCCTCATCTTTGCTTATATGGCCCTCTCTGTTCTATCAAGGCCCAGCAGCACCCAGGCTGTGCAAAGCCCAGTAGAGGAATTTCAGTTAGAAGCTTCTTTGGGTTTATTTTTCAGTAAAGAGATGAGCAGAGATGAACACTTAAGACTTAGATGTGTAGACATGGGTGGGTGGGATTTATATTTGAACTAGACCATATTCTTCCTTTTGCCTGTCTCTGACCCAATTTGGAAACTCTCCTTCTTGGCAGAGTCAGCTGTAAGTAAAAGACAGTGGCTCAGTATTGGACCTACATGGTCATCTGTGATGGCTGGAAAGAGCCTGCAGGTTAGCTGAACAAACCTGAACGTTTACAGTGTAGGGGGTCTCCCCGGCTGTGATCTTGGGTTTAGAAACCTATTTCCATATGTAAAATTGAGACTAAACTGCCATGCAAGCCTTGATCTCGGACAATTGTTACTTTAGAATGCTTTTTGGCTCTTTTCTCCTCTCCCTCAGGTGTTTTTTTATTGCTCAGTCCTATGTGTTGGTGAAGAAGTGGAGTGAAGCCCTTGTCCTGTATGACAGAGTCCTAAAATATGCAAATGAAGTAAATTCTGATGCTGGAGCCTTCAAGAACAGCCTAAAGGTGAGGCCTTGATCTCTCCTTGTTTCTAAGCCCTAGCAGGTCATGGAGTGATCTGTGGAGAGGCTATAGGGGTGCAGCACCAGCTGGGCCCCCTGCTCAGGCTGGCCTCTCTGGTTGTCTGGGAACCTCACACAGCCCTGGCTGCCGGGGACCTGCAGGCTGTGTACTCATGGCCGTATTCCTCATCTGAGGAGGATTGAGATAAGACAAGGGGAGCTGTTTCTCTAGGTTAAAAAAAAAAGTTATCTTGTACTTTAAGAGGCCAAAGTGGGAGGGTCGATTAAGCCTAGAAGTTGAGACCAGCCTGGGAAATAGCCAGACCCTGTCCTTACCAAAAATAGAAAAATTAGCTGGGCATAGTGGTGCAGGCCTGTAGTTCCAGCCACTTGGGAGGCTAAGGCATGAGGATCTCTTAGCCCAGGAGTTTGAGACTGCAGTAAGCTATGAAGATGCCCCTGTGCTTGACCCAGGTCAATGGAGTGATACCCTGGCTCAAAAAAAAAACCCCAGAAAACTTGAAGTACATTCTCAAACTTGGCTACACATTGAAATTGCCTGGAAAGATTTAAAAAGAAGTCTGGGGCTCAGCACCTGTGGCTTAAGTGGCTAGGGCACCAGTCACATACACCTGAGGTGGCAGGTTCGAATCCAGCCCAGTCCACCAAACAACAATGACGGCTGCAACCAAAAAAAAAAAAAACAATGGCAGGTGCCTGTGGTCCCAGCTACTTGGGAGGCTAAGGCAGGAGACTCGCTTGGGCCCAGGAGTTGGAGGTTGCTGTGAGCTGTGATGTCATAGTACTCTACCTAGGGGGACAGCTTGAGGCTCTGTCTCAAAAAAAAAAAGAAGTCTGGAGCTCAGTGCCTGTGGCTCAAGTGGCTAAGGCACCAGCCACATACACCTGAGCTGGTGGGTTCGAATCCAGCCCAGGCCCGCCAAACAACAATGATGGCTACACCCCCTCCCCCCCAAAAAAATAGCTGGGCATTATGGCGGGCACCTATAGTCCCAGCTACTAGGGAGGGAGAGGCAGATGAATTGTTTGAGCCCAGGAGTTGGAGGTTGCTGTGAGCTGTGATGCCACAGCACTCTACCCAGGGTGAAAGCTTAAGGCTCTGTCTCAAAAAAAAATAAAATAAAAAGAAGTCTGGGTCTCTCCCCGAGATTGTAGTTCTTTCTAATTGGTTCTGGGTGGGGTCTAGAATGGGCATTGGGATCTCTAAATGCCCCCAGTGATTCTAACGTGCAGCAAGGTTGAGAACCACCTTCCTGCACAAGAGTTATGCTAGACCAACAGCAGCTGGAGAGCTTGCCAGAAATGCCGAGCAGACTCTCAGGCCCCACTGGGATCTGCAGTGAGAGTCAGAGCCTGCATGAGACCACCAGGAGGTTTGGGTATCCACTAGAGCTCAAGTACTGCTGACCTTAAGTACAGCAATGGAGGCCTTGCCTTATTTTACCCATTGTTGAATAAAACTAGCTTCTTAAACAGGTAGACTGCTGCTGTGATGATGTAGAGCTTGTTAAAACCTTGGCTGGTCCAAGAAATCCATGTATATTTTACAAGTAGAGACTGTTTAGAAAAGCAAACTGAAGTTACTATATTAATGTAGTTGTGTGCCCGTGTGTGAGAGCTGCTGCAGGAGGAGCCCTTGCTGTTTGTTTGCCCAGGAGGATAAAGTAGAAACCAGATTTCTGCTTTCAAAGAGCTCAGGGTTCAATGGCAGCCACCGTAGGAGCTGATGTATGAATACAAAAGTAGCAAGAGAGGCCTGAAGCAGAGGCAGAGGGATAGGAAGGACAGATGGGTGTGGCAGCAGCATCCCCACAGTGGGATGTCATCAGCAGACAGGAGAAAATGATGCCTATCTGATTTCATGTGCCGAATGGTTTTGGGGAAAGTGTCAAAGAATGGAGGCATGAAGGATTCTGTGGTATCCAGACCTTGTCAGTCATTCCCATGATGCCAAGTAAGAGGCCAAGAAGAATGCATACCCCTTAGCAATGGGATGTGGCAGGGAAGGGCTTACACCTTTGGGCCAGTGACCTGGTTCTGAACTCAGCTCTGCTACCACTGGGGGCACATGACCTCTCCATGCTTCAGTTTTCTCCCTTTTTTCTTTTTCTTTTTTTTTTTGAGACAGAGTCTTATTTTGTCACCCTCGGTAGAGGGCATCACAGCTCACACCAACACCAAACTCTTGGGCTTAAATGATTCTCTTGCCTCAGCCTCCTGAGTAGCTGGGACTACAGGCGCCTGCCACAACACCAGGCTACTTTTTTTTAGAGGCAGGGTCTCGCTCTGGCTCAAGGCAGTCCACCCACCTTGGCCTCTAAGAGCACTGGGATTACAGGCGTGAGCCACTGCGCCCGGCTGTGCTTCGGTTTTCTCATCTGTGAAATGGATGTACAAACTACCTCAGGATTATTGAGAATATTAAATTAATGATTATGTGAGCTGCTTGGAATAATGCCTGGCTCATAGTATGTGATAAATGTATTAATATTATTATCATCATTACTGTTTCCAGGCATTATTACTTAAGCCGTGACATAGCTTTTCCCATTTGAAATAGGCTAGGGTTTTGTTTTGTTTTGTTTTAATAGGGGGAACCTTTGAAAAAGTCTAAAATCATATGATAATACCAGTGGGATTGCTTAATTCAGGTTAGCATGGTATGCCTCTCTGACCCAGCCTTGGCCTGGCAGAACGCATTTTCTGAATCATTACAGGACCTGCCTGACGTGCAAGAGCTCATCACTCAAGTGCGGTCAGAGAAGTGCTCCCTGCAGGCCGCGGCCATTCTAGGTGAGCCCCTGGCCACATCAGGCATGGACTTGTATAGAAGGCTTTAGAGAAAGACTGTCGTGTTGTCCCTTCCCCTGTTAACTATCTTCCATACGTCTGTGCTAGCTTCGCTGGGCTGACAGCATTGGATCTGGAATTTATTGTCTGTTTACACCCCTTCTTGACAGAATTCAATTCAGACCCAGGAGGGAAAGGGCTAAGTTCCCCACCTGCTGGCTACCTTTGCTCTTAGGATTTAGAAGCCATGTATGTGACAGGCCTCATGTGTGACTATATCTGTGCTAAGTCCTTATTCTCATTGAGTGTCTGTGAAACTTTCAGATGCCAATGACTCCCATCAAACCGAGACTGCCTCCCAAGTCAAGGACAATAAGGTACGTCTGGGCTGTGGCTTTGAGGAATAAAAAGTAGGATTAATAATCATTAGGAATATGTACTCATTTGTAGAGCAGTGGACCCTCAACTTCTAAGGAAATACCCCGCTTCCCTCCCTGAAAGCTCCCTGTATAACGTGTAGAACTACACTTTATTTAAAGGGATTTGTTCCATGATGTTTGGATTCAGTCAGGGGCCCGCACAGGTGGCCTTGAGGTTCCTCAGCTTTGACCACCCAGACTCTAGCCTGTCGATGTTTGGATTCACTCAGGGGGCCGCACAGGTGGCCTTAAGCTTCCTCAGCTTCAGCCACCCAGACTTCAGCTTGTCCCTGATAAGCTGAGGAACTGTTGCTGTGCAGCACAGCCCATGGGTGCCTTGCTGCTGTGTCCAATAGACTCTCTACCCCTGCCCCCCTGCCCCGACCCCAGCCTGCCCTGCCCTTAACCTGTCTGGGCTTCAGGGACTCTAACCTGTCAGGTAAGGGTGTGGTAGCGCCGCCTCATAGTAGATTGTGGGGATTGAATGAAATAGCACGTGTAAAGCACCAGACTAGACACTCAGCACATAGTGAATGTTCCATGGAGGGTCCTCTGTGATTAACACCCAGACCCCTCCCTTTGATTTGACTTCCAGCCTCTGGTCGAACGGTTTGAGACATTCTGCCTGGACCCTTCCCTCGTCACCAAGCAAGCCAACCTTGTGCACTTCCCGCCAGGCTTCCAGCCCATCCCTTGCAAGCCGCTGTTCTTTGACCTGGCCCTCAACCACGTGGCTTTCCCACCCCTTGAGGACAAGTTGGAGCAGAAGACCAAGAGTGGCCTCACTGGATACATCAAGGGCATCTTTGGATTCAGGAGCTAACCAGGCTCCTCCTCAGGGGCAGGGGGAGATGCTGACTCTTAATCTGTATTGTGAGAAAATCCCAGCAAGTTCCATGATATTAAATCCAGGTCTGCATTGGCCCAGGGCAGGAGTTTTAACATCTTCAGCCCTGAGTTGCTATGTCTTGTGTGTTTGTGCACTTACATTCTTAACCAGTGTGTTAGGAGGAACCCTGTTGTCTTTTGGTAGATGTGTTCGGGGTTGTTCTGTCTCCTGTACTTCCTGGGAGCAGGGCCCCTGGGAGCCGTGGTTGGTTGGTAATGCATTCTGGGGGCCCACACCAGGCATGGACAGGGCCTTGGGACATTTTGTCAAGTTTCGTCAGTACCGTGGATTTGAAATGAACTCTTCCTTGCGGTGAGCATTCAGAATCCCTTGAACAGTTTATCTATGACTGAAACATTGGCAATGTCACCCCCAGAATTACGGTCAGCCTTATTCCTCTTCACCTTCAAGTGAACGCTAAGAAGTTTCAGAACAAGCAGAGAGCTCTATTTTTAGAAGAAATATGTTGCATTCAAAAATGATGAAACCAAATCTTATATTAAAAGGCAAACATGGTGGAGACTGTGCCTGTGTTTTCCATGCCCTCCCTCATGTCCAGTCCCTCTTCTCCTTGGGGACCTGGTGGTATGACCCCAAAAGGTCAAGTGGGTCTTGACTTCCTGGCACCTGCCCGAGGCTGATACTAGATTTGAATGCGTTAGAGGCACTGTTTTTAAAAAGAGTTCCCAATCTGTAGTTTTGAGCTGCCATTACAGAAAGGCAGACTCCTTTCTGGCCCTTTTTTTCCTTAGTCATCCTTTTTTACTTCTATTATTTATATCAGTAATAGAAATAATGAAAGCAATGTAAGAAAGCAAAGAATAAAAGTGATTTAAACATGAGATGTACCTGACACCTCTGAGTCCCTTCAAAGATCAAAACTCACTTGTCCTATAGGAAAGAAAATCCACCATGAAAAATGTTGGCTTAGCTGAGGCAGGGCAGCTCACACCTGTAATCCTGGCACTTAGAGAGACTGAAGTGGGAGCATCACTTGCACCCAAGAGTTCCAGAAAAGCCTGCAACAAAAAATTAAATTATCTAGGCAAAGGGGTAGGCACCTGTAGTCCCAACTACTTGGGAGACCAAGACAGGAGGATCACTTGAGCCCAGGAGTTGGAAGTTGCAGTGAGCTATGATTATGCTACTGCACTCCAACCTAGTGACAGAGACAGACCCTGTCTCAAAAAGAAAAACTAGCTTAGATGTGTCAGACATCAGACTAGTTGGCTCAAAGGAAAGGCCTTGTGATTGAAGATCTGAGAGCATTATTTCAAGGTGGAACCCCACTGTGAGCACAGCGGGGCCTCCTGTTTTCCCAGGAGTTGCAGCAGGGATGGACAGGAGCTGGAAGAGATGGTGGGAAGACAAACTGGACTTGTCAGGTGTGATTTGGCAAGGAGTCGAGATGTGTGAGGGAAGATCTTGTCTCTAGGATTTACTTTGGGGCAAAGAGCCTCAGGAAGTTGACTTTTTTTTTTTTTTTTTGAGACATAGTCTCACTCTGTCGGCTTCAGTAGAGTGCTGGGGCATCACAGCTCACAGCAACCTCCAATTCTTGGGCTTAGGCGATTCTCTTGCCTCAGCCTCCCAAGTAGCTGGGACTACAGGCGCCCGCCACAACGCCTGGCTATTTTTTGTTGCAGTTGCTTCTGCAGTTTTAGCTCGCTGGGGCCAGGTTCAAATCCGCCACCCTTGGTATATGGGGCTGGCGCCCTAGCCACTGAGCCGCAGGTACCACCCAGGAAGTTGATTTTTTAATTAAAATTTTCCTCGTGTGTGCCATACAATGTGGGGATACCCTTACCTGCTCGAAGATGTGGCACAGATACTGGTCTCAAGTTGAGCTACTGGGCTTTGGTCAGGCCACTGCCTCTGATAGGCTGAGGGGACGTTGAGGGGCAGACTCCATTCTTATCCCCACCCGTCCTCCCAGGTCAGCCTCCCGGGTGATAGCTATGCTGTCCTCCAGCTCTGAGAAGCCAATTCCAAGCAACCCGTGCGGATAGTCTCCAGTCTGCCTGTGCTGGCGTCTGCAGCCGGATCTGGCTCCCTCAGTCTCATCTTCCTTGGATGGTGTCCCTTTGTCTTGCTCCCCCCTTGCCCTCCACCCTACTCTGGAGTTCTGGCCTCCATGGGGACCCAGAATCCAGACAGTGGAGATGAAGATGGAGATCATAGATTGCGCCTTCGCATTTCTTTCTCTAGGAATTCTGTCCCTCCCAGGGTCCCTGCTAGGCACTCTGAGTAGTATTGGCTCTTACTGGCCAGTGATGCTGTTTAATATTAAAAGTTTGTGTTTACAAAGGAAGACAGACCTGACAAGGCTGAGGTCTCCGTTAGCTTGCACAGCCCTTCTCAGAGGACCCCTGGACATTATACAGGCTCTGTCACGGGGATAGAGTACCAAAAGCAGGACCCCTTCCTGTCCTCAGCCCCAGGAAGCAGCTCTGCCTCTGACAGGAACAGGTTCCAAGTCGGGCCCTTGCTGCCTATGGGTGAGAAGGACACTTAGGAGGCCACACGGTTCTGCCTTCCCACGAAGCAGGAAATAAATACGTATAAGGTCACACGTGCCTCAGATGGAACTGTACTTTGTTTCAAGTGAGTCTTTTCCTCCTGTGCCTTCCACATGGACCCTGGTGCTATCAGCAGGTTCTGGCCCTGGAAGAGTCTATCTCAGGCTGGTGTGGTGGCTCACACCTATAATTCCAGCACTCTGGGAGGCCAAGGCAGATGGATTGCTTCAGCTCAGGAGTTGGAGACCAGCCTGAGCAAGAGCAAGACCCTGTCTCTACCAAAAATGAAAAACTGAGGCTTAGCACCTGGGCCTCAAGCAGCTAAGGCACCAGCCACATACACCTGAGCTGGCCAGTTCGAATCCAGCCTGGGTCCACCAAACAGCAACGACGGCTGCAACCAAAAAATAGCTGGGCGTTGTAGCGGGCACCTGTAGTCCCAGCTGATTGGGAGGCTGGGGCAAGAGAATCACTTAAGCCTAGAAGTTTGAGGTTGCTGTGAGCTGTGATGCTACAGCACTCTACCCAGGGTGACAGCTTGAGGCTCTGTCTCCAAAAAAAAAGGAAAGAAAAGCAAAGAAAACCTGAGACAAGAGGATCACTTGAACTCAAGAGTTCAAGGTTGCTGTGAGCTATGATGCCACAACCCTCTACCCAGCGTGACAGAGTAAAACTCATTCTTAAAAAAAGAGATCTTAGTGTCAACAGGAGGAGACGCTCCATGCTGTCTCTCTATACTTGAAAACCCTGCCTGGGGTCTGCCGTGCAAATGTTTTGTTTCCTTGTGAGTTGAGTGGTCTCAAGCTGAAGAAAGATTGGCGGCCAGCCCTATTGGGCTGGAGTCTGAGGGGTGCAAGGCAGTGAGGGCTTTGCTGGCCGTCGCAGCTCAGTCTCCTGTTTTTTCCTCTTCTCACACAGTGTTTTGATGTACTGTCTCCTCTCTGGCTTTACATTCAGTCAAGTGAGCAGTCTTGGATTCCCTGTTTGAAATCAAACATTGCTGGGCTTGGTTCCCATCCCATTCCCCTGGGGGCAACCTGATCCTTTCAGAGTGGCCACAAGGATGACAGCCTGTGATGGATGGGAGTGTGCCCTCAACCCACAGGGACCCTGGGCTAGAGCCAGGTCTTTCCTCCCCAAAACTGAGGTGATGGCTCACCCCACTAGGAGAGGAAGACTGTCACCAGGGCCTTCAAGGGTGAAGACTGCTCTGTTCACCGTCTTGACTGTGGCAATGCTGATTTTTCACACACTAGGCATCATTAATTACACAAAAGCCCTAATTGATCACAGAATTCTAAACAGCACATTGCTGTCTGCAGCTTTGAGAAGCCTGGAACATTCAGAGGTCTAGGAAAATATCCAAAGATAGCAAAAATATGTGTTGGTTCTAAGGTTTTGTTTGAAGACACTTGTTGCTACAGAGGAGATGGAAACCAGATTTAGCTGTAAAATTTATCGATGTTCCAAGCAAAGAGAATAAGTTGGAAACGGCCTGCATCCTGACAACACCATCTAGAAGAATCTAACCTGTTGGTCTGCTAGGTGTTAAGAGAGCCTCCAGGTTGCTATGTAAGCAACTTCCCCGCAGAGTGGGAAGGCAGGCTGTGTAGCTGACAAGTCTCCAGCCTGTGCTCAGAGGCTCTGAGCACCATCTGGGACAAGTCAGGGCCAGCTAGAGCTATTATTATTTGGTACAAGTTTAAGAAAATATCTCAAATGTCAAATACTGATGGAATACTCGTGGGGGTCTGTGACCTAGCTGCTTTTGTCTGGCCTCTGTGGCATGGACAGGATCCTCATTCTGCCTTATGCCCCATCAGAGGCCATGTGGTGAGCGGCTCTGCGGGGCTGAGACCTGCAGGGAACACCTCCAAGGCAAGCAGGGCACTACTCTCCCTCCCTCAGCCATCCCTCTGCCCTGGTGATTCTGTGTGGGAAATGACAGCCTTGTCTCTCTGTGGTCCCTGCTTGGAGCAGATGGTTTTGTTGCCCTCTGGGAACCACAGCTCCGTCTGTGGTGAATTAATACTCCCCACTTGGGGAAGAACCACATTCTTTCTACTAGAAGGCTGACCTTTCCCAGGGATCTTCTGACAAGAAACAGTGTGGTTGACAGGGGCAGGTACCTGGGTCCACAGAAGATGAATAACGTTCACTCTCATCTGTGGAATGAAGAGGGGTGTGGCTGCGCAAAGGCCTGGCTACTCGGGGACACCTCCCACGCCGCCCCACAAGAGACATACCTCTGGGAACGCAGGAGCCCAGGGCCCACAAGGGCACGGATCCCTCCCCTGATACTTGTGGGTGTGTGGCCCTGCACCGGCTGCTTAGCCTCTGGGCATTCTCCATCCTACTAAGACAGGAATGGCTGTTTCTCAAACTTTCAAGGAGAAAGAAAATATCCAGTAGCCAGGCAATGAGGAGGTTCCCCTGGGATGGTCTGAGCCTGGGATTAGCTGGCTGATGGGGACACTGGGCTGAGAGGGGAGCCTGGACCCTTGTCTTTTCCCTTCCAGGGCTAAGTTACCCGGAGTCTAAGTAGCACCCCTGGGACAACAGGTTGGGGCCAATGAGCTTCCCTTGTGTGCCTGGCATTTTGGTGTCCCCTTTCTAATTTATGGGCAAAAAAGACAAATCAGGCAGGTCTAGCCCTCAGCTTTGAGGACTATTCTTTTGTTTTTGTCTGTTGTTTTATAAACCTTCTCCCTCAGACTGTGAACAGGGCCTGGTGCCACTGGATGCCTGCTGTTGAGGTACAGCTGATAGACCGTGTTCTTGTCATGGGCACAGTTGACAGCCACTGTCAGACCTGGCCTTGTACAGAGGAGAGCTATAGGTGCCCAGTGGCTAATGAGGATAGCCACTGCCTTAAAGGTGGCAGAGAGCCCAGAGCCTATAGGCCCAGCTGTTCCTTAGCAACACCGGGCAGGCTACAGGCTTCTGGAATGCAAGGATGGCTTGTGTACCAGGCAGCTGCAGGTGCCAGGAGGTGATAGCTACACCGGCCCACAGGCACAGGGACTGCCTACTGTAGCCCAAGGATAAGGAAAGGGAATTTGTTCATAGGAAGGGTAGATGCTCTGAAGTAGCCTTGGACTTGAACCACTTAGTATAGGGAATCCCACCCTTTTGACATAGGCAAGGTTTGGTTAGTTTTTGTCTTTTTTTTTTTTTTTTCCAGTTGCTAGACCCTGCCTGCTAAAGGCCTGGAAGGAATCACCAGCATCTGTTCCTCCCCATTCTTGTCTAGTCAGGCCCTCCGTGCCATCTCCTGCTTCTCTCCAGGCAGACCTTGGCATTTCTCTTTCTCAGACTTGCAGCCAAAAGAGCCTCTTCCAGACAGCTCTGCCATTCCTGGGGCCACAGGCTCTGTACCTGTGGACCGTGGAATTAGCTTCATCCCTTTAGCTACCCACTCCACCAGGCCACGGCCTCTCCAGGCCCAGCTAATAGAGGGCACAACTGCTGCTCACGAGCCAAGGAAGCATCAGGGAGGTGGAGTTGTCATTCAGCTTTGGTCCAAGGGTCTGGTGGCACAGCCTTTGAACAAACAGAGAGCAATTTCCTGAGATGATAAAGCCTTTCCCCATCAGGGAGCATATGGAAGCCTGGCAGCCATGGCTCCCAAGCAGAGAAGGCAATTGCCACCATCTGCTACAGCGGCAAGAAGGATGCCCTCCCTGCAGGAGCTGCAGAGCTGGAGGAGAGCAATCATCCAAAAGCTGAGTCCCCCAGCACACTTGCCACATGGCCTGGCTGCACAGCTTGGCAACCCTGGAGTTCACTGCTCCCAGTCTGATCAGCCCTCTTTGCTCAGGCCCCAGGCATAGTGCGTTGACAGCTGCCCACATCAGACTGGAGCTCCACGCTTGAGGAGTGAGTAAGCTGCCGTTGACAGACTTGACACAGGGCTGAGCGAGCCTTAGAGCCTTAGGGGTCATTTCATCTCAAATGTCTCAATTCACACACAAGGGAGCCATGACCAGGCAAGGGGAAGGACCCTGCAGAGTCTCAGGGGCAGGACAGAAGCCAGTCCTTCAACGTAAAGAAACATGGTCTTCCTACATAGCTCAAAAAAAATTAAATAAAAAAATAAATTTAAAACACAAGAACACATGGCAGGAGCTGAGGCTGGGAAGGCTGAAAGACTTTTCCATCTCTAGCTCTCTCACCTTTACTCCTTCATGAGAGGGACCCACCTCCAACTCTCTTTAGAAGTGCCCTAAACTTTCTCTTTGTTCTTCTTATATAAAATGTGTTGCCCTGAAAAAAATACATTTTCTAGTAGCCACATTAAAAAAAAAAAAAGTAAAAGTAAAAAGCAACAGGTGATATTTTAAGATACATTTCTGGCTGAGCACAGTGACTCAGGTCTATAGTCTACACACTTTGGGAGGCCAAGGCAGGAGGATCACTGGAGGACAGGAGTTAGAGGCTCCAAAGACCTATGATTGGGCCTGAGCAGCAGAGCAAAACCTTGTCTCAAATAAAAATTCATTAACTGGGCTCGGCGTCTGTGGCTCAATTGGCTAAGGCGCCAGCCACATACACCTAAGGTGGCAGGTTCTAATCCCCAGCCCAGGCCCGCCAAACAACAATGATGGCTGCAACCAAAAAATGGCCGGGCGTTGTGGCGGGCACCTGTGGTCCCAGCTACTTGGGAGGCG
>CAUYQV010139484.1:0-13669 GCA_963574575.1 Galagoides demidoff | reverse complement strand
TCACAGCAACCTCCAACTCCTGGGCTCAAGCGAGTCTCCTGCCTCAGCCTCCCAAGTAGCTGGGACTACAGGTGCCCGCTACAACACCCGGCCATTTTTTGGTTGCAGCCATCATTGTTGTTTGGCGGGCCCGGGCTGGGGATTCGAACCCGCCACCTTAGGTGTATGTGGCTGGCGCCTTAGCTGATTGAGCCACAGGCGCCGAGCAGCGAGAAAGTACTTTTTACCAGGTCCAACTCCTCACCAGAAAGAAAGAATCAGCTTTATACAAGGTGCAGTCAAAAGCCACAGAGGTGCCCATTAGGGACGTGAGCCTCTGAAGTACAAGCCCTTCCTCACTCCCACCCAGCCCACACCTGTGCACCTGCCACACTGACACTCATGCCCTTGCTGAAGACTCAAAGTTCTCTACCCACTTGCTACTGGAAGTGTGGCCCCAAGGCCAGCACCATTGACACCACTCCAAACCTCTAGAAATGCAAGAGCTTAGCTAAATCAGAACCTATATTGTAAGAAGATCCCCAGATCATCTGGATGCACTGCTGAAAGGCTGTAGACCCAGACCGGAAGCAGAGGTCAAAGAATTTCCACATTCTCATCCTGAAAACATTTATTTAGTACCTGGCTCTCAGAGGTGTTTAATAAATGATTCCAGAGCCAGGGCTGCCATGTAAGGTTGTATAGGTTGCTCACTGCACAAAGGCATCCCTCGCATGTACACACCTGAGTTGATGAGTGGGGGCTGGGTTGATGAGTGGGGGCTCCCTGAGTTGATGAATGGGGCTCCCTGAGTTGATGAGTGGGGCTCCCTGAGTTGAGGAGTGGGGGCTCCCTGAGTTGATGAGTGGGGTTCCCTCGCCTCTCTTCAGTCCACATGCTCGGGCTCGGAGCTGTGTCTTACCAGGGAAGGGGTGGATGCCTTTGCCAACCCAGGCCCACAAGTCTGGGCACCATTCTTAATCATAATGAAGACCCGCAGAATGGGCTGGTGGAGGACCTGACTAGACTGACTGGTCTCACCTGAGTTCTCATGATGGCCTTGATGGCTGCTTCAAACTCCTCTGAGTTGTTGTAGTCAACAGTCCACACGTGGGGCTTGCCAATGAAATTCTCTGCGTAGGGATGCTGGGAGAAGACCTAGCCAGGGCACAGAGACAGGTGGCTTCTCCCGTGCCGGCCGGGCCGGGCTGAAGGCAACTCCCCGCGCATTCATCTCGTCTCTCCCTCTACCCCATACCTCGGCCTCCCTCCTCCAGGAATTGGGGGGGGAGGGCTCTGTCCTGTGCCCGCTTGATCTGGGACCAATTCTTCCCACTCACCTCTCTGGATGTGGGCTTGCCCCGGAAGAACTCATGGTTGAGAGAACTGTGGGGCGGGCTGAAGCGGGACTGCAGGAAGACGCAGCCGTTGGCGATGGCCTCCAGGGGTGCAGGGCCCTCGTAGGGGAAGCCAAACCCTATGAAGAGCTGAAAAAGTCAAAGACGCACAGCGATCAGGGGAGGCTGGGTCACCATAACACAGGAGCCCCAGGGCACCGGAGACAAGGTTAGGAGTTAGGACAGGTGGCAGCTGGGCCAATAGAGACAGCCCAGACCGTCTTGTGCCACAGCAGGCACCTCTCTGGGCCTTGCTTTTCCCGTTTGTGAAATAAGGGGTCTGACGAGATGTTACAGATGGCCTCTCCTTGCTCTGCCACGCTGTGATTACGAGGTGGGAAAGAGAAGAGTACGGTTTCAAGTCTAGAAGGCTGATGACCCACAGCCGCAGCAGACCTCCAAGAACCTCCACCACTCATCCTAAAAACATTTATTCATCACTTTCCGTGTGCTGCGAGTGCTCAGAGAACTGGCCCCTGGAAGGAGGTTCATAAATTATTCTGAATCTAGGGCTGTTCAGGTTGTTCACTGTGCAAAGGCATTCCCCACACCAACCCCAACACATACATAGCTAAGAGGCCTCAGGAACAAAGCTATGATGAGATAAGGAGTGGGCTTGGAAGCTGGCCGGAGACCCTCCAGACCTAGCTGATGTTTCAGGCCTGGCAGCACAGTTACACCCACTGTGCCAGTTGCTGCCCAGAGCTATACCTCAGGGACTCCCAGGAATAGTCAGGACCCGCAGCCCAGTGGAACTTCAGCCAGAACTCTTCCCTCAGCCTCAGCAGTGCTGAAAGCTAGTTCTGGCCCCATTGGGGTGGGCTGGTACTAAAAGGGGAGCAGTAGGTAGCCCATCCCCCCTGCCCCATCATTGACCACGGTTCTGCCAGCCCTGCCCAGGTCCCTTCCACCGAAGGGGCTCACCTTGGCCTTGCGCAGCAGCTGCTGGAACTCGGGCTGTGGCAGGAGCCCGTGGTTCTTCACGAAGGCCGGGACCTCGGGGGGCCGCTGGCTCTCGTAGTACACAGTGCCATGGATCTCCATGTACTTGCTCAGGATGCTGAGAAACTTCTCCTTGCCCTGGGGGAAGAGGAGGTGGAGATGGGAGGCAGAGTCAGCAGAGGACATCCACCGGGGCTGGATGTCAGAAGTGTGGGGCTGGTCTCAGGTTGGCCATTAACTAACTAGGTAGGGCAAGGCCCCTCCTCTCTGGCCCTCCAGTTCTTCACCTGTGGGTAGCGGAGGTCAGACAAGAGCAGACACTTCAGGATTACTATCAGCCATGGGACTGTTTTCTTTCTATAGGAACCCCATGGGGACCAGCATTTAAATGGGCCCAAGTAGAGCCATGTGGCCTCCCCAAGCCCCTAAGGACCTCTGAGTACCTCTAAAGAGTTGTGGAGCTCTCTGGAGCCCAGATCATCCACCATCCACGTATCCCTCCACGCACCCGCCCATCCATTCATCCATCCCTTCATCCCATCCATCCCTCCTTCCACCCAAAGAGAGGGAACCCTGATTGAAACTGAGATTTTGGTTGGAACTCAGAGGAATTAAACCTTGGGGAAAGGATGGAACAGAATTAGGCCAGCTATTTGCAGAACATGAATTCATATTAAATCATCTCAGCCACAATATTGATTAAGGTAATCCAGGATTGCTAGAGCCCCCAGCTACAAGCAAAGAGTAAACGTAAATTCTTTCTAGAAGAAAATAATTATCTCCTTGACCTCAAATTATTTCTATATGCATTTTCCAGAACTCAGGAAAAAAAAGTAACCAATGAAGTCCCAGTCAAGGCAGCATCTGTACTCAGTGGGTGGGGCTCTGGCCACATACACCTAGGTCGGCAGGTTAGAACCCAGCCTGGGCCTGCTAAACAACAATGACAACTGCAACAAAAAAATAGCTGGGCGTTGTGGTGGGTGCCTATATCCCAGCTACTGGGGAGGCTGAGGCAAGAGAATTGCTTAAGCCCAAGAGTCTGAGGTTGCTGTGAGCTGTGACACCATGGCACTCTACCAAGGGCAACATAGTGAGACTTTGTCTCAAAAAAAAAAAAATCCCAGTCAAGACTCTGGCAGGTTTTTTTATTTTTGGTTTTTTTTAGGAAATTGACAAGCTAAGAAAAAAAAAATAAAGAAATTGACAAGCTGACTCTAAAACTCATTTGGAAATACAAAGAACTAGAATAGACAAAACAACTTTAAAAAGGACGAGCAAAGCTAACAGATTAATAGTACCTGATTTCAAGACTTATTATAAAGCTACAGTAATTAAGACAGCGTGCTATTGACATCAAGATAGACAAATAGATCAATGGGACAGAATAGAGAGTCCAGAGATGGACCTACACACGCATGGTCAATTGATTCTCGATAGAGGTGCAAGAAAATTTCAGTGGAGGAAGAGCAGTCTTTTCAACAAATGGTCAAGGCGGCTGGGCACGGTTGCTCATGCCTGTAATCCTAGCACTCTGGGAGGCAGAGGCGGGTAGATTACTTGAGCTCATGAGTTCGAGACCAGCCTGCATAAAACCAAGACCCTGTCTCTACTAAAAATAGAAAAACTGAGGCAAGAGGATCACTTGAGCCCAAGAGTTGGAGGTTGCTGTGAGCTATGACGCCACAGCACTCTACCCAGGGTGACAGCTTGAGACTCCATGTTAAAAAAAAAAAAAAGGTCATAAAATATTGAATATGCATATGCAAATTTTAAAAAAGCAAGAACTTCAATCTATACGTCACATTATATGTAAAAGTTAATTCAACATTGATCATAGACTTAAACCTAAAACCTACAACCATGAAACTTAGATGAGAAAACATAAGAGAAAAATCTTTGTGACCTGGGGTTAGACAGAGATTGCTTAGATACAACACCAAAAGCGTAATCCATAAAAAAGAATATTGGACTTGGTTCAGATTAAGAACTTTTGCTCTTTGAATGGCACTGTTAAGAGAAAGACAAGCCACCGAAGTGAGAAAATATTTGGAAAGCATATATTTGATAAGACGTGTATCCAGACTATATAAAGAACTCTCACAACTCACAGGAAGAAAATAACCCAGTTTTTAAAATACACCCAATTTTTGAAAAGATGTTTCACCAAAAAAGATCCATGGAAAGATAAGTAGGCACACAAAAATATCTTCAACATCGTTCGTCATTAGGAACATGCAGATTTGAACTACAGAAAGATATAACCATTTCCACGCCTGCTAGGACGGCTAAAATTAAAAGACTGACCACCCTAAGTGCTGATGAGCTGGTGAAGTCGGTCAAACTGTCTCACACTGAGGGTAGGACTCTAAGATGGTATGAACATTTTTCTTGAAAAGTTAAACATACTTCCACAACACGACCCAGCCATTCTGCTCCTAGGTATTTACCAAGAGAAATGAAAGCATGTTTGTACAAAAATTTGTACACGAACCTAAAAAGCAAGTCAAGATTCCCTGAGCTGCAATTCAAACCTGGGCTGCACCCTGCAGAGTGAAAAGCTACGAACTGGCTCACCCAGAAGACTTGCTGAGGGCCTGCGGCAGCTCCTCCAGTGGTAGGACGGGGGACCTAAACCTGCCTGTCCCTCCCCACTCTCTTCCCTCTATCCCCCACTCCCAAGCCCTGCGACTACACTCCAATAAAATAGAGGCTGTGCTTTCTGGGGAACCTAGAATAAGATAGGCCTGCTTAGCACAAAAGTCACCAAACACCTCGCCCCAGTCCGTGACTCTTCCTCTCCTTAAAGATGATAAATAAATGACCTCTTGTCCTCCCTCCTCCGCCTCTCTGCCACCTGGTCCCCTGAACTCTGGAAGGCATCTGGCCTGTGATGCTTCTTTCATTTTTCTCTTCATCCAGCCACCTCTGACTTCCTTTGGTTACAAACACCCAGCCAAGTTGTCTTTTTCTGGAAGGGGCTTCTTTGAGGTCTCCTGAACAGAGTTGCTCGGGGCTATCACAGAGCTTCCCCAGCTAGAGATAAAACCTTTCTCTTCCCAGACCTCATTACCTCTCCTTCTCTTGGGGAAGTTTCTTAAACAGGGTTTTCTGATAAAAGCAGACACCATGTGATCCATTACCCTTCAACCCTGCCCTCTTCCCCCAGTGTACAGGGCTTCTTGGGCCTCCCTGTCACCTCCCAGCCCGTCCCTGCACCCTGGGGTGAGCTCTGAAAAAGTCTCAGCAAAAGTCTTGGACCTTTATTCCTGCCTCCAAGGCTTCTCTGCTGCTCTGTAAGAACATAGAGAGAACTGGGGACCTGTGCAGAGTCAGGGCTTTGCAGCCCACTGTGCCTTGGCTGCTTAGTTGTAGAATGGGTGTGATGACACACGGTCCCTGCTCCACAGTGGGAAGGTTAAATGAGAAATGCACCTGGTGTGGAGCATGACACCCGGCACGTGGCAGGCAGGTGAGCACAGCAGCCTCTTGGGCCATGGCAGCACAGACTGGGACATGTCCCCCAGCCTCTCTTCCCTCCTCTTGCCTCAGTCAAAGAACCAGAACAGAGCTGGGCACAGCTGAGCTGAGCTGCCTGGAATAGAGCCACTTCCAAGCACCCCTGGAAACTGGGCGGGGCGGCGTGACTGAGATGAGCAGGTGGCAGCCTGGGTGAGAACATGGCCCACAGTGCTGTGCCCAGTGCTGCTTGCTGGCTGGAATGCAGATGTAGTGACTTCAGTGATTGCGGCCATCTTGAACTTTGCAGCCAGACTGGGGTACAAACTGACCACGGTGGGTCAGCAGGGTGAGACAGGCCCAAGGAGCGCCACACCAGCTCTGGACTGACCACCTCAAAACTTTGCAAACAGGAAAAAATATATATATATATTTCCACCTTGTTGAAATCGCTATTATTTTGAGCTTTCCTGGGACAGCCAGACCTAACCCTAACCAACAGTTGCAAGAATTATTAGCTACGATGATCGCGCAATCATGCACCAGGCTTGACGCAGGTGCAGAGGCAGCTTGAGATACGTTTCCCACAACCAGCAGCTTTATTAGGACCCTAACCTCATGCCACCTGCCTCGTGTCAATGACCTGTCCTACTCTGGTCCTGCTCACTCCTAGGAGCTTCCCTGTGGTCATGCCAAGTGGGACTTTGAACTCCAAGTTCCTGCTTACCCCTCACAGAGGGACCCAGGGAAGACTGTGCCTAGGACCCTGCTGTCCCCACCACCCTTTTCGCCACCTGGGTTCATCCACAGGAGCCACAAATCCCATAGACCCCAAAGTCAGGGGACCATGGCCAGGGGAGCCCCCACTGAGTGGGGAGGTGGGGGAGCAGGAGGTCAGGGAGCATTTGGCGAATACTTTCCATACCTGGAGCTGTCTCGTCCCCAAGGAGAGCACAGGGAACAGAGGAGAGAGAGCAGGTTAGTGACCGGTTAGCAGCCAACACCCCATACAGGTAGCTCTTCTCAGGGTCCCCCAGCCCTGAAGGTGGGCTCTAACCTCTGACCCCCTCCTGCTTCTCTGCCTCTCACCCCACAGAGACCCCATGTTTGGCCAAGCCTCCTTCCTGGGCTGGCACTGATGGTTCCTGGGGAGGGTGGAGGGTTTAGTCAGAATGCTCAATTAAGTAATCACTTGAGTTTATTGCTGGGGGTGGGGAGCAGCTGTCAGCCCCCAGGCCGGGTGTCTGTACATGGAAGGTAGGGGCCTCTTCCCTGAACTCTCAGTGGAAGACACTTCCCACCTCCCGTTGCTGGGGCTGTCGAGGGAGCCCCATGTTGGAAGCACCAGTGCCAGGGCGGGCGTCAGCAGCAGGCGGCAGCCGGCTCACCTTCCAGATACTCGCCTCCTTGCCGTACACCACGGCCATGTTGCTGGCCTTGCCGCCTTTGATGAGCTGCTTCTCCGTCTCGTTGAGCTCCTCGGACACGAAGCCCATGAAGGAGTTGTCCGGGGTGTGAGCTGCAGCCCGATCGCGAGGAAGGGAAGGGGGTTACCGGACAGCCAGGGACACACCCCGGGTCTCCCTTGAGTGGGTGGGAAGGGGGTGTGAGGTAGAGGTCTGGTGGAGAGTGTTCTTTTACAGAGACTGTCACAAAGCTTGGAGTAGAAGGAAACCCAAGAGATCATCTATCCCTGGCTCCTTTTCAGCTGATGAAGCTGAGGCTTCTGCCCTCCTCAGGGGCCCTGGGCCCCAAGCTTCGCCACACCTGCATCTCCTCTCTTCTAGCCCTCCGTGTGTACCTGGCAGCTGAGTGCATCATCCCAGGGGGAGGGAATTTTTTCCATCTTCTCCACCCAAACCCTGGCCCAGGCCACCATCCCCTCTCGCAGAGGCAGGATGAGAGCTGCCTCCCCTCCCTGTGGCTCTCTCCTGAGTGATCCTTTCTAAGAGTGATCCTCTCTAATCTACATCTCATCAGCTCCCTCCCTGCACAAAACCCCCTAAACCAAGTCCCCACAACAACCTCCGCCCACCTGCCCACCCAGACCCTGCTCTCCATGCAGGGCTGTGTTCTGCGGCCTGCAGAGGTCTCTCTCAACCCGGCCACTTGCGGGTCCCTTACTTGCTTTATTTTTTGTCATTACTCACTGACCAGATCTTAAATTATGTATTTATCTGTTCATTTATAATTGTCAGAACATGAACCCCCGAGAACAGCACTCTGTTCTATCCACTTCTGTGGCCTCTGCTCCTGACGTAGAGCCTAGGCTGGCTGAGAAGGGTGGACAGGACATCTTCCCTCACACCTCCCAGCAAACCACCCAGCTTTTGCCCCTTCTGCCTGAACTGCCCTCCTGCCTCTTCTTGGAAAAAAAAATCCTAGTCAGCCTTCCAGACTCCACTCATACATCACCGCCTCCCAGAAGCTTCTGCTGGGGTCCCCATGACAGTGGCCAAGTCTCTGTTAGAGCATCTGGAGTCTCCATCTGCAGCAGCCCAGTCTCCATTAGAGCACCTGGGGTCCCCATCTGCAGTGGCTGGGTCTCTGTTAGAGCACCTGGGGTCCCCACCACAGCAGCCAGGTGGTCACCATTAGAGCACCTGGGGTCTGTTAGAATGCGGAGCACTCTGGGACCTCCTCACTGTCTCCCTCCCTCATTCGCCCCTGCAACCCTACACACTGGGGTCAGGGAATGCATTTTATCTTCTGCTCTAATTCCATGGCTGTGCTTAGAGCACCGTGACCAATTAGCTGTCTGCCAGGGAGGGCTGGAGGGCAGCCTGAGAGCCATCCATTTTCAGGGCATAGGACCTCTCCCTTCTGTGCACGAGAATCTTGAATAAAACGTTTATTGAATCCAATTATGTTTAATCTACCTTCCTGCGTGGAAGAGGCCATGATGAGAGAGGACATGGGTGGCAGCTGAAGATCCTTGGAGTTCCCAGAACAGTCTTGATTCCTGATACCTTATTTCTTCATTTCAGATACACATTTTCTACGTTTTTAATATCTCCCAGACTCGGATGTATGTTTTAATCAAAGGCATAGATTTAACATAGCATTCTACCCACACCTCAAGGCCCACAAAAAGTTATAATGTGTATCTGGTGCGTCTTAGAAGATAATATGGGTTCCTGTCCAAGTGGCCCCTGGAGCTCACAGATTCTCGGAAAATCTGACCACCATATGCCCAGAACAAAGCGATCTCTGCTCTAGAGCTTCAGGGAGCCTAAAGCGGGGCCCCAGAGTTCCTTCTGTGGGTGATCAGGGTGGGGACAGCTCTCCTGTCCAGGAGGCTCTGCCCAAACTGGGGAGAGGCCCAGGAGGGGCAGCAGACACACCCACCCCCATTCTCTCTCCCTCTACTCTGGCTCCTTCTGGGGCTGCCCAGGCCTCCCCCTGTTTGCTCTGAAGAATCCTTCACTCAACTACTCTTAATTCCAGTAACCTCACCAGAAGGGACAGATTTAGAACACAATTAGCTAAGCCAGTGGGAGGGGGACAGGAAAGTATTGCAACCAATTAAAATAACAGCGACCATTAAGTAAAGAGTTCCTGGGGGCAGAGCCAGGGTAAGGCCTAGGAGGCGGGGAGGTGGCAGCCACCACGAACTCACTGGGGAAATCAGCCTAGATTGGAAACAAGCAGGCTTCCTGTCATTAAAACCATCCAGCCCCCTCCCCTCCCTTTTGGCCCACTCTTTTTTCCATTTATCCAATCAATTAACATTTTCCAAGGCCCTAGGTTGGCTCCAGAGAGATTAAGATAAATTAGTTAGTGGCCTCTTTTTTCAGTAGTTCATAATCTATCAGGGGAGAGAAATGTATAAGCAAACAGCTCTTCAATATAAAACTATAAAAATTAGGGTGAAGAGGCTATACCTTCTGCCTAGAATAGGAGATGAGGGAATCAGTGAAAGAGAGGAGACATTTGACTTGGGGGTTTTGGAGGATGAGTAGGAGTTTGCCGAGTCTGGAACTCACAACCAGTGGGCTTCACTCTGGGAGGGTCCTCATTTTCTCAGTGTAGGTTACTGCGGAAACCTCTTAATTTTCTACTTCCCCCTCCTCTACTCCTCCACTGCCACCCCTAATGGCCAGCTGCAGTCTGCCAGGATAATATGCCTCAATGAAAATTCTTCTCTATAACAGTCTCCAGCGCAAGAACTTACAGTGAGTCTCAAATGTAAACTCAGCCTTTTGCCAGCCTCATACCTGACTGCTTCCCTGCTAAGTGAGCTAATTACCTAAGACTCTCAGCTCTGTAGCTTTTCCTCTTCTGAAGCCAGAGCATCCCCCTCGTTTCTATCTCCCCACCGGTTCCTATTCCACCAGTAATCTGCTCCTTGTGTCCACCCTATTACAACTGCTCTTCTCCCAGGAGGACAGTGAGCATTTCCTGAAACCTTGGAAAGGGGCCATAGAGCTGTGTGACCTAAGGTGAGCCACGCTACCTCTCTGGGCCTCTGTTTTCTCATCTGGAACATGTGGACTCCAGGCACTTCCCACCTTCCCAACCTTCTGGAATTTAATTAAGCCATACTTATTTATTCAAAAACCACATTCGTTCCTAATACAGCCCAGAACCTGGAGAATAAGGAAAAAAGAACATTCTAAGCACCCCAAAGAGATGCGCGAATTTGATGGGCTAAATAAAGATCATACACTTTACTCATCAGCGAGTCCCTCAGGATGTTGCTCAGAACCTATTTGCTCTTAATTTAGATGCGATCCTAACAAGGGTGCTTATCGGGCTTTCTGGCCCAGAGCCTTCAAAGAGCCGCACGCAAGATGCTGCTGGAGGCAGATGTGCTGACGACAATTAAAAGTGACAGCTGAGGGCCTCCCAACAAGGAGAGAAAGAGCCAGTTAAACAGCCACAAGGAGCGGACACAGCTCTGTACCTCTGCTGGCCCAAGGGACATAAAGGTCGGCTCTAATCCGCTCCTGGCCTTGAGCCCTCCATCCCCCAATTCCCACCGAGGGCTCCTGCCCAGCCGCAGCCTCAGGCCGTCATCCACAGTGCTGGAGCTTAGTGATGCTCTTACGTTTCCAGAATCCCCCACTTGTTTCCACACCCATCCTTACTACATCTATTCCCCTCACTTGAAAAAGCCCACTTGCCTATTCCTTGGCCACCACTGAAGTGCCCCGGCCACCTCGAGAAGGCCACCAAATCCCCTTTGTTCTGGAGCTGTGCGCTTCCCTGGCGGGTGAAGGTCATGTCCTCTGGTGTTGGGCAGGTCACCCCGCCAAGGACACCCCCTCCATGCTTCCTGCTCCCCAAATCCCACAAGAGGCTGGAAGCCGAGGGCAGCAGTCAGTGGGTCCCATCCCCTCACCAGCCCAGGAAGGAAGGAGAGGGGGGAGCAAGGCCCTCCCCTGAGAATTTCAAGGCCCTGCTTTCTCTTCTGAGAATCCAGGGTGCCCTTGCCCTGCCCGACCCCACCAAGCCCTGCCCAGCACTCACGGAACATGGTCATGAACTGCTTGGGGTTGAGGTTCCAGTAGCCCCAGTTGGTCCTGTAGCCGTGCAGCGTGGCGTACTCCTCGTGGTTGTAAGCAGGTTCCGTCCCAAAGGTGTCGATGACTCGGATTCGGCACCTGCTCTCCCCCCCTCCCCGAGGGATCAGGGTCAGCAACCCTGCTGTGTATCTCTGTGCTGGGGTTGTCCCAGCCACAAACACTATAACTGCCTGGTGGCTGGGGCAGACACTGCTGTGACCCCCGGCATGTGACTACACCTCTCTCATCAGCTCCCCCATCTGTCCAGTGGGAATGACAACAGCTATCGTCTCTGGGCGATCTGGAGCTCTCGGCCTGTGGTCCTTGGTTGGTGCTCCAGACATGTCACTCATTACCGCCACCCAGAGGGGACCTAGCAAGGGTGGCATGGGGTCCCTTCCTGCTGTCCCAGGGTCACCTGTACTTCAGGGTGGGGAATCCACAGCCCCTCTGATCTGGAGTCTGACACCTGTGGATGTGCCCAGACTCTTAAGGCTGGGGTGCAGGGGGCCACCGCCTGCAGGGCTATCCTTAGGCAGCCAGAGCCTCCAAGCCTCCTCTGCAAGGCAGGCACCTATAGTGCTGGACTTTCCAGCTGGGCAGAGGCTTCAAGGTCAAAGCCCAGAGGGGCCCTCTAGGATCAGCCAACCATGGGGCTGGACCAACTCTGAGGCCACTCTCAATGGGCCACAGCCCCAAAACTTGTCTCTCTGCCCATCCTACCCCTAGGAAGGGGCGTCTGATGGAAAGTGCCCAGACTCAGACACCTCCACAAGGAGCTCCCTTCCCCTGTGTCCTTCATGGCCCAGAATTGCCTGCTGAGTGCAAAGTCAGCACCATCCCCCCCTCCGCTTTGCCCCTTAGAAGATTCTGGGGGAGGGAGGAGAGAGTGCCCAGTGCAAAGAGAATGTGCATTAATAATAAAAGCAATAACACTGCCTGTCACTTTTTCCCCTAATAAAATCATGCGGGATAGTCAATGGGACTGGAGCACGTGTAATAAATAGCAGGGCGCTCTGTGCTAAATTAAACCCTACACCCCGCTGGCCGCAGGGAGACAAGGAGCGATGGATGGCCGTGGCCTTCCTCCAGACCAAGAGGGGGTGGGTGGAGGAGGGGAGGTGGGGATGTGGAGCTAACCCCCACTAGGTCCCCTTGGCAGAGGTCACACCTTGCTCCCTGTGATTCCTCTGCCCCTCCGTCTGGGCTCCCTCTGACCCTCACCCCCAGCCTCAGTGCAGCAGAAGAGCGATGGAGCCTCTCTCTGCGGCTTATTAATTATCATCCGAGTTCGCCAAGATGGAAGTGGCAGGGGAAAGGAAGGGCAGGAGGCAGGAGAACACAGGACAGTGCGTCCTCCCACGCTGGGCCCAGCTGGCAGCCAGGACCGGGGGCTGGGTGTGTGGCTGGGGGGCAGGGGCCACGGCACATCTTCCCGCTGCCCTCTCACCGGTACTTCTTGAAGGAGAGCCCCATGTGCTGCTTCATCTGCTGCAGGCCGTGGTAGTCGGTGTAGATGAGGTCGAAGGGCAGGGGCATGGTGAGCGGGCAGCTCCCCCGGCCTGGCGGCACCCCTAAGTTACTGAGAGAAGAGCCCTTCAGAGTCTGAGCCCTGAGGCACCACCATCCCAACCAGCCACCCCAGTCCTGAGGATGAACAGGCTGGGGGTGGGGATCTGTAAAAGTGCAGTGAGCTCAGCACAGACTCTGGGAAAGAAAGTGAGCAGGTGGCCCTGTACAGTTGTGTAGGTTTTTCACTGCACAAGGGAGTTCAGCAAGGGGCAAAGGGCCTGGAGCCTGGGTTAGCTTGCCAAGCTATGCACCCAGCCTGGGCTACCTGCCAGGAGCGAGGGGTGCCTTTTGTAATTGCCACAGATGTGCCTGTGACAGGGCCGTGTGTGTGCCCAGAGAGGGAGCCTCCAGCTAACTTTCACAGAGGCCATACATGCTGGCTGTGACCCTGTTTGTTTGGAGATGAAGGGCCCCAAATCTCCTACACTACAGAAAAGTATAATCACTGTGCGGACTGGGGTCCTGGCACCACAGACTGCCCCAGGCAGTGAGCTCCTACAGACTCTGGGGAGCCGCTCCCTGATACAGCCACAGCACAGGCTTGGGAGTCCCTGAGACAGGATGTGGGGGATGCCTGCCCCTACCTGCCAGGTCATTTACATGCAGGTTTTCATCGGGGACAGAGTGGCCTCCTGTGACCACCTCAGGCAGAATGGGGGTGCTGCCTCATCAGAGCCTTTGGGTCACCTCATCTTGTTGAAGCCTCATGACTTCCTCTAGAATCCCATCTGTTCAATCCAACTCTCTGGATTGGGGAGGAGATGGGCTCAAAGCCCTCTGTCCAGCAACCACAGCTGCCAATTTAAAATCCTT
>CAUYQV010139478.1:0-11796 GCA_963574575.1 Galagoides demidoff | reverse complement strand
TAAAGTGCCTCGTTTATTGTCTCAGAAATCTCAGGAAACACAGTAGATATTTGGGATCATGCTACCACTGGCAGGAAGACACTGCTCATCTTCTCTGCCTACTTTGTGAAGTATGCTGGTCACCCTCGCTGTGTGAAAAATGGCTGTTCCAGTTAGGGTGGAACGCCTTGACGAGAGGGGAAACCTTGAAACTGCTGAAGTCAAGACCCTCAAAATCCCCAACTCACAGCCATGGAGAGAGGCAGCCCGTGTGCACCGCACCTCCTGAGCCATGTGGCCAAAACCAAACCTGCCAGGATGAGGAGCTGCTGGAGACCCTCAGAGACCAGGCTCTTGGGAGTGCGAGCACATCATTACTCATTCTTGAGTCACCATCTCTGAGAAACCTGCTCACAGAAGCCTGCGTTTCCTCCATCACCACAGGCCCAAGTATATCATGTGGTAAATACTTGTGGGGCATAAGCTCGTTTGGGCAGAAACAGCTTCTTCTCTATCACTGTTTTCAGAGCATTGCAGGCCCTCAGTGACAATCTGAGTGTGTCATTGTTTAAACAAGTAATCAATATGTATAAGGAAAGAGCTCGGGCCAGTGGTGCTTGGGAATGGACCTTTGCTCACTTAGTTACCTGCTTATTTCTCACCTGACAGATGCATGGAAACTTTGAAAGGCCGGAAAGAGAGTGATTGAAAATAGTCCTGACCCTGCCATTTGCAGGATCCAGGGCAAGAATACAAATGGAGGCCTAACCACCATATGCCTTGATGTTCAAATGTGCCAACCAAGCTAATAAAATACAAAATACAATATGTTCTACCCTTCTATCTTGTCAATGTGCCTTCATAAGTCAGGGCCAGAGTTGGATTTGAAAAATTCAGATTCTTAGGAGATCTACTCAGAATATGGTAGTGTGGAGAGAGCTGTTCCAGCCCTGAGCATCCGCCTCGTAACCCCTTACTCCTCAGGACATCATCAGAGGACATGTGTGCACATTTATGGAAACCTCAACACACACCTATCCCATCCTCTACCCCCATAAACCATCTCCATTGACCACCACTCAGGCGGTATATACATCAAACCCAGGGGTGAGGTCCACAGAGGCCCTGCAAGAGGGGCACAGGGCCTCTTGAGCAGTAGATTCTAGGGTCCCTGATTCTCAGAGAATGTTCTAAAAGGAAGGAGCATGGGACTAAGTGGGCAAGTTCTCCTATCCCCCTAGACTCCTTGTTCAGTGCAGATGAGGGCCCTCCAACCCCAGCCAGGGAGTTGCCTGTAACCTGTGCTCCAAGTCCTGACACCAGATAAAAAGCAGGACTGGCTCAGCACCCATAGCTCGGTTGGATAGGGCACCAGCCACATCCACTGAGGCTGGTGGGTACAAACCTGGCCCGGGCCTACTAAGCAACAATGACAACTGTAACAACAACAAAAGAAATAGCCAGGCATTGCAGCAGGTACCTGCAGTCCCAGCTACTTGGGAGTCTGAGGCAAGAGAATAGCTTGAGTCCAAGAGTTTGAGGTTGCCTTGAGCTGTGACGCTGCAGCACTCTACTGAGGGTGACATAGTGAGACTGTCTCAAAAAAAAAAAGTAGGAGAGGCAGGGAGCTCTGGCCTCCCTTACAGTTGGGATAGGAGAGGCAAAGCCAAGAGATGCAAGTGAGGTGGCAGGAAGTCGGTGTGATGCTTAGCCTCAGTGTCTTCAGTGATGGTGGGAGTAACATTACCTGCTGGTGGGGGAGAGGGAGAAAGGCTTGGGAAGGGTCCTGGGAAGATTTGGAAAAGCCACCCTTTAAAGACACCATTAGAGAGAGAGCTGAGAAGGGACCTGGCAGTGCCCCATGGGTGCTTGGGCACTCTGTAACGTGACCACATGTGATGGCAGCCCTCAAGTCAGACACTGTGCTTGGTGCACAGACATACTTGGCACATCCTGCCTTGTGCGATCTCTTCTCTGAATCTTGACCTCAACAGGTAATATTGCTTTGCAAAGTCTCAATGAGAGAAAATAGTTTTAAGGGCCATCTTGCCTACAGAAATTACTTCTTAAATAACCATGTCTGTTAAGTAAACACCAGTTTAGCATTATAAATATTACCCAAAAAGGCTGACAAAGGACTTTCCAAATGGGGAGGCCCTTACCTTTCATTGTGAGGGGCAGGCTCATGATCCCAGGATGGTATTTTTCTCACGTTTGCTACCCAGCCCTGTGACCCTCCCTCTGGGCACTGGTCCTTCTTTCTCTCTTAACAGAGGCCCCACCCATTACTTAAAATGAATTATTATTTCAATACTTACTCTTTTGTGCATACCATAGAGAAAGAAAACAATTATAATTACTGTAATTTTCCCATATCTGAGAGTCTCTCCTTATTTTGCGCTCCTAAAGCCTCAAATTTGCTAATCCCCACCTGCCTTCTTAAATTGTCAGGCTGCTCCGATCCCCCCACCCTCCTGCCTCCCGACTCTGCTGCTGTGTTGCCTGTTTTTGTTTGTTTCTATTCACATGTGACACTTTGTTTCTGTCAGCTGTGTTTGCACAGTGAGATATCAATCCAAGAGCTTTGAGGACAGTTGGTTATGGAATAAAATAGAGGGAGGCTCAGAGATGTTCATTTCCTAAGCTTATGAAAAAATCCCAGAAGCCTCTGAGAGACTGAGGCTTCCTCCAGGGTGTCCCTTACTGTGCCCTCAGGGGACATTGCTGCTCCTGCTTCGAAGTCTACCTCACAGAGTGTGACTGGGCCCTGGGGACAAAGGAAGAGCCAGCAGAGGGGGTGGCCAAGGGCGGGGACCCAGGCCGGGCTGAGGGCAGGTGTGAGGCAGGGCTGTTTGCAGTCCTCTTCTTCAGCGTGGCCCTGGACAGAACTCAGAGGACAGTAGGACAAAGGAGTTCCCATCCACCACCTTGTTCAAGGAAGATGCCCATTGTTTAGAGAAGCAAGAAATGAAACATGTTCGTAGTTTTTTAGAAAATGATTCATTCTAAAAAAACTCAAAGTACTTAGGATGCCCTATGACCTGTCTCCTTATCTATACTTTTTAACCTCTCACACTGGGGCTCCTGAATGTTGAGTGGGCTCTGACCCAGACCAGCTGCCCTGTGCTCTATCCCAATTCTCTCTGGGTTCTTCGAGGCCTGGGCCCCATCCCTGGCCTGGCTCGGCTCCTGCCTTGGCTCTTTTGATCCCTGTCCCTGGACTTCGGGGAGTGGCCTCTGGCCTTTTGCCTTACCCTGCGTTCACTGTTATGATTCCCTGAAGCTGTTGTGAAGTTCATTCTGAAAGGTTCTGTTTGGTTCCCCCACCTACTTACACTAAGGATCTGAACTCTCTGTAAAGATTGAGCTGGGTCAGTGTGAATTGAACATGAGTTTGGTTGGTTTGTTTTTGAGACAGAGTCTTGCTCTTCGTTGCCTGGGTTAGAGTCCGATGTCCTCAGCCTAGCTCTCAGCAACCTCAAACTCCTGGGCTCAAGTGAGCCTCCTGCCCCAGCCTCCTGAGTAGCTTGGACTACAGGTGCCTGCCATCACACTCAGCTAAATTTTTCCTACTTTTAGTAGAGACATGGTCTTTTTCTTGCTCAAGCTGATTGAGGAATCCTCCCACTGTGGCCTCTCAGAGTGCTAAGATTACAGGCATAAACTACTGTGCCCAGCCTAACATCAGTTTTTATACTCGGCTCTAATACAAGAAACTTTTCATGAGCAGATGGTTAAGGCTTTTTTCCTTATGCTAAGTGGCCCTGCACCAGAACATGGGTTGAGTTATTGTCTTCTGATTTTATTTCTGCATTTAAAGGACTGGTTTCAGACATCTTCCACAGCACACCCATATCCTTAACAGATTTTCTGTTTTTAATATGCTGTGGACTAAAATGACAAACCACCACAGGTGTTAGAAATATGTCTAAAATAATCACAGACACCCATGAATGAGGCCCTGGTGGGGACAGGGCAGGTGTCCAGAAACCAGAGACATGTGCTTCCGTGTGCGGGCTTTAAGGGATTTAGTCTGGCTGATCAATGAATTTTTGTTTCGTAAGTCTTGTAACTTTTTTGGCTTCCATTTTCTTATCTCCAAAATGTGCTACTCAATTTTGTTTACCTGAGTTACCAGATTTTTATTTTTGTTTTCTTTTCTACTTGTGCATGTATGTGTGTATTTTTTCTTTCTTTTTCCCCCCTTTTTTCTTTTCCTTTTTATAAGTTATCAGATTTTTTAAAAAAAACTTTCTATTAAAGCATAACTCACAAAAAGTATACAAATCATAAGTGGATAGCCAAATGCATTTTTACAAAAACACTTGACAATCCAGTTTAAGAAACAGAAAATGAAACACAGTCGTCTTAGTGTATCTCAAGATCAGAAAAAAAGTATCCAGTGTATGCAATACTATTATGAAACCCATAAATAAACAACTTCACAGCCACACAAAAGAAAAAGCAAGTATAGTCTATGAAGCGGGAGGGGAGGAAGGAGGGTGATTGGTGGGATCTCACCTAATGTGCACAACGTGAGGGTGTTTAGCATGCCCCCTGGGTGAAGGGCTCAACTACAACTTGGACTTTGCCTTAGAAGAGAAAACAGGCTCAGCGCCTGTAGCTCAGCGGCTAAGGCGCTAGCCACATACACCGGAGCTGCTGGGTTCGAATCCAGGCAAACAGGCTCAGCGCCTGTAGCTCAGCGGCTAAGGTGCTAGCCACATACACTGGAGCTGCTGGGTTCGAATCCAGCCTGGGCCTGCCAAACAACAATGACAACTCCAACCAAAAAATAGCCGGGCATTCTGGCAGGTGCCTGTAGTCGCAGCTACTTGGGAGGCTGAGACAAGAGAATTGCTTAAGCCCAAGAGTTTGAGGTTGCTGTGAGCTGTGATACCACAGCACTCTCCCGAGGGCGGCATAGTGAGACTCTGTCCTGTCTCAAAAAAAAAAAAGAACGGCACCTGTGGCTCAAAGGAGTAGGGCGCTGGCCCCATATACTGGAGGTGGTGGGTTCAAACCTGGCCCTGGCCAAAAACTGAAAAGAAAAAAAAATTAAAAAAAAAAAAGAAGTAAAAACAATATAGCCTAAACAGTTATACCCTGGTATTAATGTGAAATTAAGAAAAAGAGAAACAGAACATTCTCAGCACCTTAAAGTGTTTGCTGTATGCTCACTGCCAACTGATCCGGCTCTACCAACAGGGATTGGTTCTGAACCGTATAGAAACGTGGCCACACACATGCAGCGTGTGTGTCTCCGGTGAGACTCACCTCGAAGTGTGCAGCAGCTCTTCACTGTCATTGCTGTACAGTTTCCATCATGAGAATACATGGCACCATTCCACTGGGCACTGAAGTTGTTTCCAGGATTTTTCGGCTCCTTTGAATTAAGCTGCTTTGGGCATTGTGCATACATATCTTTTGGTGTACACATTTCTGTTGGGTTATACTAAGAATGGAATTTGCCTGAGTACGGTGTAACAAATACTAATAAACAGTCTTTCTTTTTTTCTTTTTTGAGACAGAGTCTCACGATGTTGCTGTAGTCTAGGGTACAATGGCATCAGCACAGCAACCTCAACCTCCTGGGCTCAAGCGATCCTCCCGCCTCAGTCTCCCAAGTAGCTGGGACTATAAGCATGCATCACAGCTGGTTAATTTTTTTGTTTTCTATACAGATGATTCCTTGCTCTTGCTTAGGTTAGTCTTGAACTCCTGACTTCAAGTGATCCTCCCACCTCAGCCTCCAGAGTGCTAGGATCACAGGTGTGGGCCACTGTGTCAGCTCAGTCTTGGTAAGTTGTTGAACCAATTGACCTCCCTACCAGCAGCAAATCAGAGTTTCAATTATGCTACATAATCAAAGACTTTTTCATTGAACTTTATAATGAATAACTATGTTTGCCAAATATAAATGTCCCCAGCAGGGGAGAGGCAGTGGGATACAGCAGGAATCACATATGAATGAAACATCCAGTGATGGAAACACTTGTTCTGGGCCATAGAGTCCTCATATCTAAAGCAGCAACGCTCTATACGGCCACTGCCATTTATATAAGTCTTGGTTTGTTCTGTGATTTTCATGAGAAGTGCTTCCTCCTTCATATACTTCTGATGTTTCGCTGTGACAGGTCGAGGACATGCCGGGTGGACCCCAAACAATAGATGTGCACACATTTGCTGCGGACGTGCTGCTTTAAGGGCAGAGATTGGATTGGTGCAAGGACACTGACCAGCTGAAGGGACACTGACTAGCAAGTATGAATGGGAAATGGACAAGAGAAATTTGCAAAAACAGTTCTTGGCTCCAGAATAGTGTTATTTTGTTCTGGAAGTAAGGCTGAGCTGGCAGAAGGGCCAGAGTCTGAAAGGAGCCTATGGCACAGGCAGTGTGGGCGACACACACCTATTCCTCCATTTTCCAGCAAGGCAGGTGGGGCACTGCTGCCTCTGCCAGCCTCCTTCTACAAAGCTCTCCCACATGAAAGTGTGAGGTGGACCATTGGGTGGATGGATCCTGTGGCCAGTGCTCAGGCCCTCACTTCAAGGGAGACTTAGAGAATGCAGATCTGACAATTTTAGCTTCTTACAAGGAAGGGGTCTCCAAACCCCAAAATGGGTGCACGTGTTGGACTACTAGGCCTGTGGGAACTGATGACAGCAAGAACGAAAGTGATTCACCCTTCCTGGATTTAAAAAATATCACAACTAAAGAGCACCAAAACTTTATTCCTTATTGTTTTCAACCTTCTGGGATCTGCACCTTAAACTCACCCCATACCCTAAATGGGCAACTGTCACATGCCCAGATGCAATACAGGTTCTCAAACCATGCGAGGTATGCAGGAGGACTTGCCACGCCAAGTGGTGAGCAGAACAAGCCCATCACCTGAAGCAGCCATCTGTAGGTGCTTGTTTCCAGGCCTGGGACATAATGGTCTGCAATCCCTCAATTAAAGATGTGAATGCCTTCACTCCCTCCTTCCAGCAAAGACCTGATCAGATTTTCATTCTGAGACTAAAGGAAAACTGCTTCCTCCCAGATGCACAGCCACACACATCACAAACACACCCACCGTCCTCCTCCTCAGCCCCGGGCCTTCCTGGCCATGCTCTCCAGCTGCCCAGACCAGCTGATTGGGGCCAGCTATGGGCAGATTGTGAAACTACTGTAGTTGCCCTTCCTATTTCAGCTGTCCCAGACTCGTTGCTTCCTCTCAGACTTCATTTTCTCTTCCTCTACTTCTCCCACCCCCAGCTACAGGGCAAGCAACCCATTAACTCAGTCTGGAGGGGACTCTGTGCAGAAGAATGTGACCTAAACTATCTCCTGGGCAGGAGCCCCAATGCTTCTCCCAACTCCTGAAGGCCATTGTAGACACAGTCTTGATTGTGGGACCTCTTTTCAAAGGCAGATGCTCTCTGAGGAGGTAGAGTGTTAAGTCACCGATTCCTGGTGGCCCGCTGTGGAGTATGTTTGTCAGATCACTTTCCTCTGAATCAGGAGAAGTCTTTAGGATGGAGAGAGCTTCTGAACATCTGCAAAAAGAACAGACAGTGTCGAGGGGACTGCTAACAGCTCTGATCCAGGGCTTTCTGTCCCCTGAGCCTTCCTCCCACCAACTACCATGCTCTGTCTTTGCCCCGCCTGATGGATGAAGAGGCACAGCCCAGTATGCTCTGGGGTTCGTTCCTGTTGCAACTTAGCAGGTGTCAGTCCACATCTCCAGGTCTGTCCCCCACCCCCTCCTGAGTAATTAGTTTACACCTTGCGCCTCAAACCCCAAGCCCCCTAACCTCACTGTTGCATCCTCAGTGGATTACGTTGCTCCCCTCAGCATGAATGAAGCAAATCCAGATGCCGGAAGGGCCCTTTACAGTTTGCAAGCACTTTCACCGTAGACTGATTGCATTAATCTTCACAATAAATCTATCAGTGAGTTGCTGTTATGCTCATTCCATCACTCTGGAAACTGAGGTTCCAAGAGGCTAAAGGATGCTTTAGGGTCACACAGCTGTACTGTGGCCACACTGGTCACATCAGCATGACGATGTCCTGTCGTGCATTGGAGAACATCAGAGACATTCCTGGAGGACCTGCCCTCTTCTCAGGGTAATGCCTGAGCCAAAGTTTTGTTCCTTCTTTCTTGCTCTCTGCATTGGCTGGAATATCCAGTATAATGTTGAATAGAGATGAGCATAGACATCGCAGTCTTCTTCCCTATCTTACAGGGGAAGCTTTCATCTGTGACGGTTAAATCTAATGTTGGCTGTGGGTTTTTGCAGATACCTTTTATAAAGATGAAGAAGTTCCCTTCTGGTTCTAGTTTGCTGAGAGTTTTTAATCAGGTTGGATTTCATCAAATGCTTCTTCCTTGTCTACTAAAACCATCATCTAGTTTTTCTTTTTAGTCTGTTAATTTCACACATTAGATTGGTTTTATGAATGTTAAACCAACCCTGAATTCCTTTAAATCCCTCTTGGTTATAACACATTATCTCTCTAATGATTTGCTGTAATTTTTTACTTTTTATTTTATTTATGTATTCAAAACATTCTCACTTTGTGACCCTGGGTAGGGTGCTGTGGTGTCACAGCTCCCAGCAAATTCAAACTCTGGGCTCAAGTGATTCTCTTGCCTCAGACTCCTGAATACCTGGGACTACAGTCACCCATCACAATGCCTGCCTATTTATAGGGACATGGTTCTGCTCTTACTCAGGCTGGTCTCAAATTCCTGAGCTCAAGCAATGCACCCACCTTGGCCTCCCAGAGTGCTGGGATTATAGGCATGAGCCACTGAGCCCAGCCTTGCTATGATTTTTTAATCAACAAAGACAAAGAATTCACAATTATTAAAACTGAAATTAGAAATTAACCAGTGCTGAACTTGATGATATACCCATCAGAGTTAGACAGCCTGATTTGTTGTAATTTTTGTCAAGGACTTTTGCATCTATCTGTGGTTTCATTTCTTGTCATGCCTTTGTCTCGTTTTGGGTATCAGGCTCATCCTGGCCTCATAGATTGAGTTCAGAAGTGTTCACTTCTCTTCAGTTTCCTGGAAGACGTTGTGTATCATTTCTTCCAAAAGTGTTGGGTTAAATTCACCAGTGAAGCTTTCTGTGGCTATTTTGAGGTTCTCTGGTTGTTTTTTAAAAATGATAATAATAATAATCCCAGAAATGTCAACAACTGACAATTCCAATTGCTACTGTTAGCATCAACATCCTTACTAACACACGTGGTAGACAGTGTCATTATTTTTAATCATCCCTACTAGCTCACAGGAAGAATGAAGCTGGCATTTGAATAGTGCTCTGGTGGTGAATTCACAAAGACATTCTTTCTTATTTAACCCAAATATTTCAGAAACCAATGGCTTGTGAGATGAGTTCTATTCCAGATGTCTCAGTGCCGTGTGCAGCCCCCTCATTCAGGACCCTCCTCCAGGCAGGTGCCCTTGGTGCCACTGGTTTTCACTGACTCCTGTGCCTGTGGTCTCCACCCCTAAAACTGCATGTTCTCTCTTTTATGGTTTGCAGATTCGCTCTATTCTTCTAAGTCCAGCTGATATCCGTCCTGACTCTCCTAAGAACCTGTCAACACTTCACAGAACTTTCTCTCAAATTCTGTCACCATGACAGCTCGAAGTACACAGCTAGCCCCTTGTTAAATCCTGCTAGAAGGCAGACACCATAGAGAATGTCTTTTTATATACAACTTTCTCTCATGAATTATTGCACAATTATTTTCTTTGCTTATTTTTTGTTTTTGTTTTCATTTTTGTTTTTCTTTAGAGACAGGGTCTCACTTGGTTGCCTCATAGTGGCTCACTGCAACCTCAAACTCTAGGGCTCAAGTCATCCATCAGCCTCCTGAGTAGCTGAGACACAGGTGTCCACCTCTGTACCCAGCCTGACTGTGTTTGTTATCCGTCATTCCTGTGTATCTCTTAAATATCACTTGGTTTTTCTATTGGCAAAATGACTGACCTAATTTTTTAATTTTTTTTAGAGACAGAGTCTCATTTTGTCGCCCTTGGTAGAGTGCTGTGGCATCACAGCTCACAGCAACCTCCAGCTCTTGGGCTTAAGCGATTCTCTTGCCTCAGCCTCCCGAGTACAGGTACCTGCCACAACGCCTGGCCACTCTTCTGTTGCAATTTGGCCGGGGCCGGGTTTGAATCCACCACCCTCAGTATATGGGGCCGGCGCCCTACTCACTGAACCAAAGGCGCCACCCTGACCTAATTTTTTAAATGAAAATGTTAAAAGCATGCATCACCAAAGTTAGTATCTCCTAATATCTGAAACATTTTTGCCTACATTTTCTTACCCTCTACCATGAGATAGAGAGGGCAAGTATCCTGCCCACACTTCACAAGATCCATCTTTCCATCCTTGGCACTGCCAGGCTTCCCCTGGGCCTGGGCTTGGTCTCAGTGCTCACTTCCTGGGTCCTCACCACCCCATGCTGTTACATGACAGTCTTTAAGTTATTTCCTTGGCCTGGAAATTCACCAAGGTCTAATTCAGATATAGTTCTGAGTAGATACCATCTTCTCCCACACTTGAATATAAATTTTGAAAAAAAATTCTTATTTGCTTTATCACCTGCTACTTAAAAAATTACCTTTATCACCTGCTATTTAGAACTCATTAACAAAATATGCTTTCACATCAAAAACAAATATTAAGGTTGAAAGTCATTTTCATTGTTGGAGAGTTGGTCAGTATTTCAAAGGGCAGTGAGCATTTATTCTGAAGGCCCCAACCCAAACCAGCAGCAGTTATTAAAACAGACAGGTTTACCACCCAAACTCACGAAGCCTCTAAGTGTCAGGTCCCTTTTTTCCAGTTCCTCATTTTTCTAATCCTTGTTTCTTCACACGTATGTCCCTGAATGGCCCTGCCGTGGCTGGGGTCTCCTGGGTATTTGGTTTTTCATCCCTTTTCCTGCCTTCCTCCATTGCCTTCCAAATATTTTTGTTGTTGTTGTGACCTGGACTGGCTGCACATTGGGTCACACCAGGTCTTGGCAATCAAAGTCAAAAAGGGCCAGGCACGGTGGCTCACACCTGTAATCCTACCACTTCAGGAGGCTGAGGCGGGTGATTACTCGAGCTCAGGAGTTTGAGAACAGCCTGAGCTAGAGGGAGACCCCATCACTACTAAAAAAAAAATAAAATAAAAAATAGAAAAACTGGCCAGGCATTGTGGCAGGTGCCTGTAGTCCCAGCTACCTGCGAGGCTGAGGCACGAGGATTGCTCAAGCCTAAGAGTTTGAGGTCGCTGTGAACTATGACTCTATGGCACTCTACCCAGGGTGACAGAGTGAAACTCCATCTCCAAAAAAAGAGCAAAAGTGGACAGCAGCTCTAGTGGTTAGAGCAATGGGTTGCTCACCCTGTGGATTGCAACCTCTTTGGATTGTATTAAAGGTGTGCAACATTAGGAAGATTGAGAACCACTGGGTTAGAAAGAGGACAAAATGGGAACTCAGCCATAGAGCCCAGCCCTAGTGAAGGTGTTTGGGAAGACATCAGTTTCACTTCTGGCTGGAGAGAAAGCCAGCTGGTGCCTGCATTTTATCCAGGTCCCACCTAAACCCTGGAAGCCAACTGTTAGCCTGTAGCTAAGAACACACACCAGGTGCCTCGAACAACCCTGAGTGTAAGAGGGACTGAGTTCCCATGCACCTCCAGCCCTCCTGGGTACGCAGGTCACAGTGCAGATTAACTATCATTATGTTCACGTGAGTTTTCTATGATTAAAATTTTGGTTCTATTAGATTAAAAACTATTCTGA
>CAUYQV010139473.1:0-33973 GCA_963574575.1 Galagoides demidoff | reverse complement strand
ATAAGAGACCATGTGCAAGTGTGTAGCAGTCCGTATAGCCTATGGCTAGGAGGAGTGGGAAAAGGGCCTGGAGAGGGATTTAACTCTCCTAACAAGCATGAGAGCTCGTGAGATGAGAGCATTGGTGAATTGGCAGTCTCTACACCTGTGGTGTTGAGAGGCATGAGATCAGCTTTATACGAGGCTGGAGGAGAAGGCAGTCAGGGGCGTGTGTATACTATCACAGACTCACTTACTCTGACTCTGTCTTCTCTCCTGCCTGCAGAACGCCAGCACAGCGTCTCTCTGCTGAAGATTACCAAGCTCTGCTGAAGACTAAAAGCTATCTATTCTAAGACCGCTTTACTCTCTCCAAGACTCTCTCTCTCTGAAGTAGATAGCCCTCAGGCACCTAAGAGAAATTATTCCTGAGCAAGGTAGCTTAGTGGTTCACCTCCAGAACCTAGTTAAGCCAGGCCCAAGACTGGCCAACCTGGGCCTTGACAAGCGGCAGGAGTGGGATGTGACACAAGTGTGCACCTCTTACCATGATGCGTTCAGGTCCATCCAAACTTCGTGTGTATCAACACATCATTTCTATTATAGCTGGATAATATTATACTGTGTGATTATCACATTTTGTTTATTTATTCATCATGATGGACACTGGGGATTCTTTCTAGTTTTTTGGCAACTATGAATCACACTGCCGTGAATATTCATGAACAAGTTTTGGGGTGGACATAATTTTCCATAGGGTATACTTAGGATAGAATTGCTGGGTCATAGGGCAACATTACATGTGACATTTTAAGCAACTGCTAAACTGGTTTTCAAGATAGCTATTTTATATTTCTTGATTTAATACAATTTAGTTTTCTATCTTTGTATTCCAACTTGCATATTTAAAACTAATTGGGAGTGGCACCTACGTTACAGGCTTCAGGGCTGTGGAATTAGAGGGATGTGATAGAACGGAAAGGCTAAACAGTGGTTAAATCGCGCACAAAAAACCAAGCATGCATTACTCGGTATCACAGTTTGTAGACAAAGAAATCTGTACCCGATACATGCAACTTTAAAATCTTAGAAATTGGATGTTAGGAAATGACTATTCTACTTTTAACTGGTTGTAGAAAACATTCTTGAGACTGTGAGATTTCACTGTTTAAATGAGAGCAGGCAGAATGTTTGGCAAGCCTCAGAAGCAGCAGCGCAGGAGAAAAGCTGGAAACTTGAATGAAATTACTGAAAATAAACAAGGAGATCGGAAGGACAATGAACACTTGGATGCAGAAATGAGAAGAAGAATTTTGGTTCTTTGTGGGGCATTTGGAAAGCTACAATATAGCCTGAAGGAAGCAAGTGCCAAGGTCACAGCAGAGGTCAAATTGACAATTTCACAGCAGCTTTGAGAAATTACTGGGTGGAGGGAACCATAGTCTGCAAGTGAAAAGATGTAAAACCAGGCCAAGGGGGAGGTGCTGGCTCTGGGCTTGGCAGCTGACGTGCGTGGTTAAGGGAATGACTGATAAAAGTCTACATTTTGCTAAAAAGCTGAATGGAAAATGTTTACAGGAGAAGAGAAAATGGACATTTGTGATGTCTCGTCTTTGGTTGTCTGTGGCAGCTTTCCTTTATAGAGATTGATGAGAAAAGGAAAGAAAATCAATTTAGATGATTAAAAAAAACTTCTCTCCTTCCCGCCATCCAGTCTGGGTCTGTTGTCTCCAAGTATACTTGGTGATAAAAATTACCTGGCAGCAACGAGAAAACATCTCTCACTGAACAGACGGTTTTTGAAAGACCATTCAGAGAAGCACACGGCTACCTCATTAACCAGCCTGGGAAGGGCTCCACACGTTCACAGGGTGGTCGTGTTCAGCACCTACAGGCACATCTCAAGCTTCTCTCCTTCCAGCTGCACAGAGAAGCCCTAGATTTTCCTACGTGACATTTTGGGACACTTTGTTTTATATTTCTCACAAAGCATGATGGATCTTGATGAAATAAATTACATATTAATTCCCCCCACCAAAAACAAATAAATGAAAAGCCATTGCAGATTTTAGGGGCGCCATCCATGCTCCACTGAGTCTAGGGTATGAGTTCCAAGCCATTCATTTAAGTGAATCCACTTCGTCCTTTGTTTAGCTGAACCAGTTAGACTGCGAAGATGTATAATTACCATGTCCATCCTAATTCTAAAAATTGCTTCAATTCCTTTCTGTGCATAATGATTTCAGAAAGAAAATAAACTGTTTTTATTCAGTTTCAGGTCCTTCCACTCAAATACATATTATACAGTATGTCACATGTATTATACATAATATATTACATATATCATATATCACATAGATTAGATTATATATAACATTATTATATTTTATACTCTATGTATGTAACTTCCTCCACCTTGATTGTCATAACATATGGGTGCCCAACATCTTTGCAGCAGTTCAGACAATTAAAGGAGACTGGCCTTGGCCTTAGGAAGTATTTTCATCTGGAATCCCCTTCACCTACACGTAAAGCCAGCATTTTATCTGCTACACACTCTTACCCTTGGGTTTTTAGTGGCCCTTGATTTTTTCTGTTCTTTTAGGATGTCAATAGATCAGAAAACCACCCCTGGCCTCATGCTTCAGATGGCTCTACTCAGCTCACCACCTAAACCTACATGCCTTTTGCTTTCCGGATTGGTGAGAATTAATTATTTAATTAATCAGCATTAATCTTATCACCCTTCCAGGAAAATGTATTTAAACCTGAGCCCTGACGTTCAGTTGCTACACCTTCCTTCAAAGGCGTACTCCCAATCGTGGGAGTGTAAGGCACTGTGGCAGGCTGCTCTGGAAATATCCCAGGGAAAACACACATGACTGCCCGACCCACCTTTGCATCACACTGCCTCAGTTCAAAAAATAAATGCACACCAGCAACAAATCTCAAAAGAGCAGACCCCAAGAGGCTGAGTCACAAAAGCCATTCATCACAGCATTAGGTAATTCCCGAGCCCTGGGATGATTGATGTGTTTAATTTAAACTGGCCGGGGTGCATGAGACGTGTCCCTGAGGTGGTAATAGGGAGAGTGGGCGAGATGAAGGAAGAGCTTTCCGTGGAAAGCCGTTTTCTCTTTCAAGCTTCTCTGTGCACATAACTTTTAACAAAACAAACAAAAGAATGTTTAAATCACCACCATATTATATAATGCATCCCGTCCTCTGGGTTTCTCCTGTAATACCAGTGGGATAAAAGCTGTCTTAAGCCTCATTCCATGATACATTCGTTTTTTTAAAGATGTTCATTTTTTATAGTATGACTTTCAGAGAAAATTCAGCTTGGTTTGTTATGACTGTGAACGCAAAATCACATGGACAGGTTAAAGTCCCACTTATTCTAGGTTAAAAGATGTCACTTAAGGTAATGGCAGTCCTGTTGGGGGGCTCAGCCTCAGTCTTTTTGTTTAAGGGAACCTACCGGGGAATTACTAAATTGGAGATACTATGTTATAAGGATAAATCCTATATCGTATGAATTTCCCACCTTTGCTGTTAAGTATAAAGCTTTTCTATATTTTCAACTTACAGGGTTTCCCTAAAGTCACCATCCATAGAGGAAATGGGAAATGGTAGGTAAATGTACCTTCATTTACAGTGTATTCTCCACGTGTTGGCTACTTCCTTGTTTTATAAGTAAAGGCACTTTACCTACAAGTCTCTGTGTATGGAGACTTTAGGGACAATTTTGGGGATACCTGTTAGGATTCCCTATATTGTATAGCAAAATATGACCATTTTAGAGTTGTCAAAGTCTTATTAAATATGGTGCATATATGAAATATCTGGGTAGAGTTGGTAAAGGAAATGCCTTAGATTGTTCTGATTGACCAATTATTGTGTGTCCTGAGCTGGCAATGTTTCCCCTTTTCCTTACCATAGCCCGAGAAGTTTTCTCAATGACATCAGAAAGATGGAAAATCTCTATAACATGGAAACTCTTTATGGCTTTTAGTCTAGGCTTTTAGAGTCTGAGAGGTGGGTGCTGTAGCAGATTGAAACGTAAGTACCAAAGATGTCACTGGCACTTGAAGAGACCAACAAAATGAGAACATCCTGTGGATATTCAGACATGATTGGGTTACTGCATATTTCTTTTCTGAAAAGTTATTTCTTCAACTGAAGCCTAAAATAGCAAGGAAATGGTTTAAATGGCCTGAGAAGTGAACTGGACAGACATTGTTACCGGGAGAGAGCCCTTTCCAACCGGGACACAGCAGAACACCATCATTTAGATCAGCAAACAGACTTAAACCTCAATGTCTTGAGGATACTTTCAGGTTTTTGTCTGAAGACATTGAACAAAATTGAGCATTTTTCCAAGAAGCAGATTTCATATATCTGATGTAAGCTAGAAGAAATGATGTGACTAAAATCATTTAAAAATATGGAAATTTCCTTCATGAGAAACTTTCTAAATTATGCATATAACTTAGGTTATAATGCTCTTTAAAAATAATACAGCAAACCTCCTCAAGAAAGTAAGTTCTCCAAACCATACTATTTTACAGTATTTGCAACATTTTAAGAATTACTGTTCTAAGCCCAATTGATGTTAATTACATGATGCTTCCTAATCCACTTTCTTTCACATTTACTTTCCTTCCTCCTCCAAGAATACTCTTTCTCACGGTGCCTGTGACATTTTCAGTGTTATCTAAAAATGAAATTATTCCCTTACAACTTGCTTTTTTTTTGCAGTTTTTGGCTGGGGTTGGGTTTGAACCCGCTACCTCCTGTATATGGGGCCAGGGCCCTACTCCTTTGAGCCACAGGCGCTGCCCCCTTATTTTTGTTTTCAATTTAAATTTGTTTTTGTTCAACTTCATGACTTTGCCCTCACCACCATTGTGGATTTTATCAGTGCTCACATAGATACCTATAGTGCATTCGCAAATTGCATACATAGTTACAAGCCCTTTATGCTAGGCCTGCCTCCAGTATGCTAGCGTAATAAAATGAAATTCAGCCAAACTTATTATATCATTTGTATATAAATAAAATCTCTAAACCAAGGCTCCAAACAAACATAAAATAGACTTGTAAGCAATTAAACAAAAATGGTCTTTATTTACCCCTCTATCAACTCCTGACATTTTACAAATAAGCCATTAAAACTCAGAGTGATTAAACGGCCAGGTTTGGTTTGTAAACCATAACCATATCAGTTTAGCTGCATAATTCAAGAAGATCATTTCCCGATTTCCAGTTGTGGTCATTCTAACCATCAAGTTAACTCTGCCATAGGCACCCCGGGCAAGCTCTGCATCTCTTCCTGCCCTTTTCTCTGATCCAGGACACAGGATCACGCTTTACACACAGTAGAGTGAGAATCAAATGTTTCAGTGTTGCAGCTGTACATACCCCACTAAAGTATGACTAATTTTACCTGGCTAAACCTTTTAATCTTAGTTGATGATTCAAAGAGAATGAAAGGCAAATGGTATTTACATCAGGAATGCACTTGGATTCACCCTGGGCATAAATGCATGCCCTAGATATGTGTCTCCTCCGTGAACGTCACTATTCTCATCACTTAGCATCGTCTTTATGGACTACACGAGTCCCAGGAGGCAAACGGCTTTTTCAGGACAGCCATTATAAAGATAAGCTACCTTTAAAAGAAAAAGTGCAGAGGAGGAAAGAGAAATTGATATGTTTATGATCCCTCAGAGGCAGAAGGAAATCACCCGTGATGATCGTGTAGTAAGGTGTTAGTTTCTACAGTCCGTCCCACCCAGTCGAGGAATAGCTACGAAACTCATAATTATATGCACAACAGTTGTGGAATGTTATTAAATCTGGCATTTGAAGTGTATTTCCCATTGCTCTGAACATCATATGGGAAGGAAAATGCAGTTGAGACTTCTCACTGAGCTAAATAAAGTGAGAGGAGAGTTAGATGAGTCATTTAATGCATTTAGGAAAATGACATGATAGGGTGCATTTCCAGTCTGTGTGACATAAAGGGAAGCAGAACTGTTTTGGGTGGTGCTCAGTGGTTTCCTCATTTGTAACAAAGGAGAACTTTGAATTAATTAATAGCCTAAAATTAACTTCTCAATCAAGCTCTGGCCAGGAACCGACAGTATGGTGCCCATCAAGTGCCCCGCACCTCCTGCCACTCAAGAGATGGTAGAGTGACAAGGTCAGCCTCTGCTGACACATCACTGCACATGTCTGCTGTGTAGAGACAGAACATTGGGAAGCACTTCGCTGTCTCATCATCCTGTACTGCTTTGCTAAACACCAGGTTTTTGGCTCCTCAGTTCTGCTCTCATCCTGTCTTCTCTCTTGCACATACATAGTTTTTCATTATATTTTCCCCTGTGTGCAGTGACAAACATGTGCTAGACATCAGGAGTAGGGAATCAACAAAGCACATGCACCTCTGATGTTAAATAGATGTCAAAGGGACTTTAGATGGACACTGCACAGCTCCACTGGCCCCACGAAGGGGAAAAGCCACTCATCTCTAGAAGGACACAAGTCTAGAAAAAGCAGGCTGCAACCAAACTGGGGTTGTACGTGTTTTCTTCAGACTGTGTCTCATTCTTTTTTTTTTTTTTTTTTTGAGACAGAGCCTCACACTGAAGTTGTCCCCCTGGATAGAGTGCTGTGGCATCACAGTTCACAGCAACCTCCAACTCCTAGGCTCAGGCAAGTCTCCTGCCTCTGCCTCCCAAGTAGCTGGGACTACAGGTGCCCGCCACAACACTTGGCTATTTTTTGGTTGCAGCCATCATTGTTGTTTGGTGGGCCCAGGCTGCATTCGAACCCTCCAGCTCAGGTGTATGTGGCTGGCGCCTTAGCCACTTGAGCCACAGGCGCCAAGCCCTGTGTCTCATTCTTCTGCCAGATTAAAAGTAATATACTCTCATTATCAGTTATCACTCTACAAGGCAATTTGTTCAATTTAACAAAAATTTGAAGGTAATTGTTTTGTTCACCATGTATCTCCAGTGCTTAACACAGCACTTGGCACATAATAGGCTTTCAAAATCTATGCTAAAAAAAATACCTCTAGAATAATGAAATAAGACCCTCCACAAATCAGTTGGTCTATAAAGCAATGGGAATAATGACCAAAAAAAAGTCAAAGTCAAAGTGAAACAAATGCTTGCAACAATCTTAGGAGTGTTTATTCAAGGAAAAAAGCCAACATCACATTGAATGGGGATGAACTGAGTTACAGTAGCCAAGCCAACATGGTACTAGGAAATAAATAGATACGTAGGTCAATGAAATAGAACCGAAATTACAGAACCCTTATATTTATAGCTAACAGATTGTTAATAAGGTTACTAAATCAGTTATAATAGATAGGAAAGAGAATCGTCCTTTTAACATAGGTGTAGGGACTAGTGAATATCTTACAAGGATGAAGTTAGACCCCTACCTCACACCATATACAAATATTAACTCTAAATTTTTCATAGACCTAAATGTAGAAGTTAAAAGTATTAAATTCAAAAGAAATCTCATCAGTGAACTCTTACAACCATAGGTGATGTTCAAAGATACCTTTATCCTATCTTGATAAGTTTGCAAAGTTACTTACACAAACATCTAGCTAATTATTGACAGAATTAAAGGTTAAAACTCCAAAGTTTAAAATCTTACAATCAGAGCATATTGCCCTCAAAGAGAACCCCAAAAATCAAAAAAAAAAAGAGAGAGAGAGAGAAAGAAAAGTCCACCTTTATTTAGAGTAAAACATATTTGAAATAAAGCATCACTGTTTAAATTTCAATCACTTAATAAATTATTCTGTCTGATACTTTTGAGAAAAAGTTGCCACTGTTTAGTTAACGTTATCATTTTAGTTTGAAAATTGATGTCTCTTTTTAAATTTGTTTTTTACTTCAGAGTATTACAGGGGTACACACACTTGTTTACATAACTTGTATTTGTACATTTTTAGTCAAAGTCTTCAGTGTGCCCTTCACTCAGAATGTGTGCACTGCACCAGCCAGGTGTGAACTTACCCCGCCCTCCCACCTACTTGATTTCAGCTGAGTCTCCATCACACCTTTTCTCCTACTATGCTCAATTTCTGGCCATCTTCTTTTTATACCCGGCTAACAGCTCTCACTTGTGCTTCTCTGCCTGGCATGGCTTTCCCGTTTTCTTCAGCTGGAGAGATACTATTTATCTTTCACGATGCAGATCATGGGGAACTTCTTCAGGAAGCACTTCCTTTTCTGTGATCAATCTCACTCTGCTGTCCACTTTCATGGTCCTTTCCTGACTCCACTGTGACCTGATTTTTCATTAAAATAGACTTGCTTCCTGGCCTTCTTCTTTTTCACACAGTGAGCATTTGGAGAACAGGGCTTGGGGCTTATAGTACTTTTTACCTGTAGTGCATAATATACATAAACTTTCAAAGAAACTAAGAATCAGCCCACATTTGCTGATTTAGTAGAAAACTGGAGCATTTTAAATGCAGCTGTTTCCCATACACATTTGTCTCAGATTGCACACACAGATACAAGCTCAAGAGAGTGTAAGAACAGAGTTTATTTCACATGTAACTGCGTGAATAGAATATTTGTTACTAAACCATAAGAGTACATATGTGTTTACCTTAATTTGAATGATAGCTGATAAGAGTTCAGAGACAAACCTTTAACTGATAAAATATTTTCAGCCATTTTATCCCTTAGTTATTATTGGAGTATCCATGAAGATATAAGTTTCAAGAGTTAAAACATGAAAATATTTTTATTTTTTTATAATAAAACCTTTGTCATTTTTGGTTAGGCAGACAATATTATGAGGAATTTATTGGTAAGCTTAAAATCTTGACAGAAATGTTTCTCCTTTTGAGTCATCTGAGATAGATTTTAAGAGGAAATTGAAAAATGTCTTAAATCCATTCAATTTAAAAGCAAATTTCATTTATGCATTTTGCACATGAAATTTTGTGACAATAAAAAATCCTTGACTTACTTGCAAGATAAATTTTCCATTTCTTGTAAAGGATGAGCCCACATTTCCTATGCAGACAGACAGACATGTGCAGCTTGAATTATAAAAATGTGTGAGGTTCAGGGTAAGAGGAAAGGCAAATGGATGTCTAACCATCAGCAAGATCTCTACCGCAGAGCGAAGGATGAACCACTTTGCCCCTTAAAAAGATATTATTTACATTTTTTCCACAACACTAATTAAATCTCCCATGCTTTTTTTTTTTTTTTTATAGTTTTACTTTCAAATTTAAAGCCTGCCAGTACTGATTTTACTTATGGTCATATAACTATTTTTCTCTACATAACTTTTTCTTTTTTTGTAGTTTTGCCCGGGGCCGGCCTTCAACCTGGTACTCCCGGTACATGGGGCTGGCGTCCTGCTCCTTGAGCCACAAGTGCCACCCTCTACATAACTTTTTGATGTATTTGAAAGCATAGTAGAGAAATGGAAGCCTGAGTCAGAAGAGGTCACTCCAACAGAAAATGTGGGATGAGTCATCTTTTTGGAGACTATTTTTGTCCACACAGTCATGCAATGTCATGCTACAGTTTGTTTGCTTCTCATCATGATAACGATTTCCTCATGGAGGTATCTGTTTCTCTTTTCTTCCTTTTTTTTTTTTTGGCTGGGGCTGGGTTTGAACCCGCCACCTCCGGCATATGGGACAGCGCCCTACCCCTTTGAGCCACAGGCGCCACCCACTCTCTTTTCTTCTTAATGACTCATGAGTTCACCAGAATGCTAAGATTACGTGTCCTCTTGATCATACCATCTGTTGCTTAGAATCTTCATTCTTCTTGAAAATTATCTTCATTAATCCCGGATTTTGCTTTCAACATGCATATTGCTATTATGAATGTCTCCCCTAGCTTATTTGTTAATAATGTATTCACTTGTACATTCACTAATAATGTATTTGCTTTCTTATGAAACATGTGCCAGGAGACACATTTTCCTAGCGGGGAAGATCATCTTCAGACGGCTCTTCTAACCCTCTCCACAGCTGCTTCCTCTCGCTGAGAATGTACCTTCTTGAAGTTGAAGATGGCTCAAAACTGGTTCCATTGCACCTGTGCTTTTCTTTTACAGAAAAGTCACACCTTACTCTGTGTGTTGGCAGGCGGGGCACACACGTGGACACACACATGGGAATTAGGACTCTAGATCCTACCCTTCCAACAGAGCCTTCTCAGTGCCGACACATGAGAGCTGCCTGGGTCTTAGTGAGGACCACCACATCAAATCAGTGTCACACATTAGAAATGTGAAAATTGTATGTTCGTGAAACATTAATGGGAGTGGAGAGCAAAGACAGAATGTGTACTCTCTGATTTCCCTTGAGCAAGAAGGAATCCTGCCAGCAGACTTCCTTTGGCCTTGAACTGAAACTCTCCAGAGTCTGCAGCCAGTTGGTCTACTCCATCAGATTTAGGACTTGAAGCCTCTGCACTCTCACACCAAGAAGAGTGGACACCCCAGTGCACCATCAGGTGTGGGGTCCACAATTCGGGCTCCCACCAGGTTCACGTGCAGTGAGAGACAGCCCTCAGCTGTCCACAGTCTTCAGGAATCCATGAAAAACCCGTCTTGACCAGCACCTAATCTCCTTCTAGAAGCAGCCTGTCCAGTGCCTGATCAATGCAAGCACACAGAGGCTCAGTCCCTCAACTCAACTCAGGGCAACTCTGCTCTGTGGTCCCAGCTCCAGAGATGAGGCTTTGGGTGGGGGGGGGGGGGGGGTTGCTTTGCCTCCATCCTCTCCCTCTGCCTAATCTTGCTTCTTTCCTCTGGCTCCCATGGACATTACTCCCAAGAACGCTCCATGATAGACGTCTTACACTATAATCTTAATCTTAAAGTATTTTCTGGAAAAGACTCAGCAGCACCAGTTGTTCTCTGTCCTCACATTACTGCACTCCCCTCTCACTGCTCAGGAAGTACAGAGCACATCAGCGATATGCTCCACAGCCCAGTGGCAGCCCAGAGGTGAGATGCCTGTCCCCGCTTCATAAATGCACCTCAAGGGGAAACCTGCAGCTCAGTGATTAGGGCACCGGCCTCATATACCGAGGGTGGCAGGTTCAAACCTCAGCCCAGCCAAACTGCAACAAAAACATAGCCAGGCGTTGTGGTGGGAGCCTGTGGTCCCAGCTACTCAGGAGGCTGAGGCAAGAGAATTGCCTAAGTCCAGGAGTTGGAACAATAAAGTGAGATTCTGTCTCTAAAAAAGAAATAATAATAAAATAAATGCACTTCAGATTTCTATGGGTGACTTCCTTGAAGCTCTTCTTACTAACCTTGGCAAAGGAGTATAAAACATCCCCTTTCTCCCTTCCTTCCCAGGAGCTCTGTCCACATTCTGCGTCTACAATCTCCACACTCCTTCATGCTTCCCAAATCACAGGTACAAATATAAGTTCTCCACAGGCACTCTTTACTTGTCTGCTCTCTGGATATGGCACCAAGAGAGACAATGTGCAGCTCAGCCATCTTACGGGAAAGCAGGTGCCCAGGTGCCCAGGCCCATTCTGCCAGGCAGCTTCAGCCTCTAAGAGCGTTGTTCCTGGAGCCTTTACTTAGCTTGGAGGGATGGGTCACCCTCCCCTCCCCATAGCAGTTCCCTCCTTTGCAAGGACTCACTAGAGGAATATTTCTGCATAAAATTGTTTGGAGATTATTGGTTAAATTTAGTTATCTGTTACTTGTTTATTTCATGTACAAAAATATTACTTATTTGACTGTCATGCTATTAATGTTGCTAAAATTTATAGTATTTTATCTTCATCTCTGCTATCCTTTGAATACAAAAAAATACATATGGTTTTCTGTATTTAATAATGTTCATAAAAACGGCTAGCAAAAAAATGTGTACTTCCTAATATTCTGAAATTTAAAAATAAAATAGAAACTGCTAGCAAGCTCTTTTTGGAGGGCTTAGCTGGTTCAGTGATGAGGTCATAATGAGTCACTACTTTAATTCAAGGGCTCAGTTGCAATCATGATCAGAAATGGTAAGATGGCTAAGCCAAGGTCAGGGGAACATTTTTCCCCATGGACCAGAATTCTCCATTCAAAGATAAATGGCCCCTCCTATTATTAATACTGTAGTGAAGACATTTAAGGGAACCATCTAGCCTATCAAACCTATGACTTCTACATCTTTCTGAACCCCAGAAGGAGGTGGCAGCATGAATCCCTGCTAAGAGTGGGCTTTCTGGAAATGCTTGAGAGGATCAGGCTTACAGACTCAGACCACATGTGCCTCATGACAGCAAAGCCGTCCACCTTCCCAGCCATCGGCAAATCCAAGCCATTCGTGCTTCAATGCTGAGATGGAGACAAAGTGCCAAGCTTCAGATCCAAGATGTTTCATCTCAGAAACACGGTCTAACTAAAGGAACTTTACCTCTCTGTTTTGAAAAAAAAAAAAAAACTTTTTGCTTAAATCTTTGATCATGTTTTTTCTTTTTTGAATATGATTTCAATAATACTATTCTTTAATCTTGCATCCCTTGGTTAAGGGCCCTCCACTGTCCTAATTAGATTCCAAAGTTTCCTCCCTATCATCAGTAGACAGTGGCCCAGCAGGTAGCAGTCAGACCAGATCATTCAAGAATTTCTCAATTAGTTAAGAAACTTTTGATACATCTCATTTTTCATGCTCAGTGAACAAAACATCTCAGAAATATTTTCCTCAGGTCAGAGGGCAAACTTAGCATAATAGCCAGCCAAATTCTGGATCTTTAATTAGATCATAAGGGGATTTGGACCTCCTATTACTTTAGTCGTGTGTGATATAAGTATCTCTTGCTAAATCATGATCCACTGAGAAAAGAAAATAATTACAAATGTGACCTTGGCCCTTTAGAAAAGGAAGCATGGAGGCTTCTGGCAGCATAAAGTGACACAATTACCAGGAGGCTGAAGTTCAGGGGAGAGAAGCCGTGGGAGAAACCTGGGGAAAAGGTAGCTGACTGTATTCTCACACCACCGACTGAAGACTTTGGGTTCCAGTATGTGGCACATTCTATCTTAAATGATTTGAGAAAGATCATAAGCATGTGGGATACTAAGCAAACTGTTTATGTTACGTATTTGCAAACCTGTGGAAGGCACATGGAGCCTTTAGCTGGGGAAGAGCACAGTCATGGTGGCAGAACAGAGCGAGAGATAGCTGTTTGTGGAAGGGCAGCCCCCAAGTCACGTTCAGCTCCAGAGTGAAGATGATGCTGCTGTGGATAAGTGGGGTGGGACACACCCAGGTTAAAATTTCCACCTGCCACTCACTAGTTAAGTGATTTTGTGAGGAACACGCACATCTGCTCACCAGCTCTCTGGTTTACAAAATGATGTCAGTAATGCTGGACTCTCACCAAGATTAAGTAAGAAAATGCAGGTGGAATAGCGCAGGGCCTGGCAGGCAGTAAGTATTAAATTTAATGTGATTTTTTTCGGTAATTTTTGAGAATACTGATAGTTGGATTACACTGAATTTCCAAGAAGGCCTTGAGTCCTACATCCCTGTAAGGAGCCTCTAAAGCATGTAGGTGAAATCTGAGGCAAAAAGGGAGCAAAGAGATTGAGTCTTTCCTGCATCTCCCCCGTCTTTCCATTCTATGTCTTTGATAATAACGTCAGGCAGTTTTTAAGAACTTTCTCTTGCTAAAGAACTAAAATTTTCATAAGCATCTGTCTTGAAATTTTCTCTATAATTTTTGCAAGAACTACACAGAAAATCACTTTAATACCTCAAAAATTCTCAGAGTACTGAACAATTCCTCTTGTTCTCTAAATAATTGCCCTGCTAGAGATTTCACTTGTCTCTGCAGACAGGGCGCATTTGAAGGATGGCACGGCAGGCAGCTGGCACCACACCTGTCACCAGAGCAGCACTTGCCCCACGCACCAGTCACACATGGAAACAGGACCGACAACCAGATTTCACACCTCATCTCACTCTAGTTATTAAATGTTGTTCTGTAATTTCTTTTGGCTGGTGAGTCCCATGGAAGAACGTAACCATTTGGAAGAAACGTTCTGATTAAAAATTGTATTGAGTAAATGTGATTAGACAGTGAAGACATATCAGATTATTAGGCTTTATTTCTAATTGTTGTCATTCTTCATTTAATTAATATTTATTTAGACCCCACATGGACTCAGAAGCTGCATAATTGTTTTTGTTAAATAGAAAAGCAGTAAGAAAATGTAAACTTTTGGGCAGCGCCTGTGGCTCAAAGGAATAGAGCACCAGCCCCATATGCCAGAGGTGGTGGGTTCAAACCCAGCCCTGGCCAAAAACTGCAAAAAAAAAAGAAAGAAAATGTAAACTTTTTAAATCATCATAGAAAAGAAACATCAAATATATAATGTAGAATTAGAAATATCTTTCTGCTATAAGTTTCTAGTTACATTGAAGAACATTTCATTGGAAATAACACATATTCATTACACTCCTACTAGGGGAAAAGAGTAATCCCTCAGGGCTAGGACAAGGAAAAAAGGGTTTACTTTGCATGAATAGACAAAAAAATAAAATATTATTAATTACAACTATTTCTTAAACTTGGGAACACTTTAATTATTGAAACACTAGTTATTCTTTCTATTATTTTACTAATAGATATCACTTCTCATTAGCTGAAGCACGAGCTGTTACTACGAAGCTATTATATCCAAGAGGATTATTAAGTCTCAACAAAGCAAAGGCGAGAAACCACGCTAAGGTTCTGGCTTCAGTCTAACTGCTGAGACCTTCAGGAAATGAGAACCGGAGGTTTCGGTGCCAAAACCACCAAGGCGTCAGTTCTTCAGTAACACATGTTTATAGATGATAAATGGAACGTCGCCTGCAGGGACCATTGCTTAATAGGAAAATTAAGTGACCTGCAGCTCCCCAATACTCTCAGCTTACGTCCCAGGTCAACAGGGGACACGTGAGCATAACGTGGTGACCCCGAGTTCGGGCATCTAAGGCGTCTGAAACGCTGCTCGGGGTCGCTGGTTGAACGCTAAGCCTTTTGAATTCCAGCTTAAAACATGATTTTACCAAATCCTGTGTTTGCACTGCACATTGATTTCAGCAGACCAAGTCCATTTAGAAGTATTTCCGAGGCAGAGAAGAGTTTGCACGGGAAGAAATGTTCCCAACTAAAGTCATTTGACTATGATAAAAAATTCTACCCCAATTCTAAGATTTTATAATTCTCAGAGTCCAATTAACAATGTTTTGATAGCATTTCACCACCTCTGTGACCACTGCTGAATGCATCCGGCTCTCCCAGAGATATCAAAGCTTAAACTCAAAGCCACGTTCGCAGCAGGACACTGCGCGGAGCTCAGAGCTGCAGCTTTCCCCGGGCTGTGCGTCTGCTCCGGAGATGCGGCTCCGGGCGCCGTGTGAGGTCGCCAGGCCTCGCTTTCCACCACAGCTTCCACTTTCGTCCTTCCTTCTTCTTTCCTTTTTCAAACTTCTTGGTCACTATCACCCCTTTCCTTTGCATATTATCTAACTTCTACCCTGTGTGTCTGCATTTGGGTTCCTTTCACTTTAAATCCTCCCGTTTCCCCCCTGCGAGCCCTAATACTTGACCCTGGTCCCTGGTTCGTTTCCAGCCTCTGTCTGTTCCTCCTCGCTGCAGCCGCGTCCTTCCGGGCTCTGCACGAGCGTGAACATCGCGGAGCACGTGGAGCCCAGACCAGGCTGCAGCTCCCCAGGGAGAAACCCAGACTTGCTGGGCCCTCAGAAATCAGAGGCTGGTAACAGCTTTCCCTGGCAGTGTGTTCACACAAAGAAAAAAATGACACACAAGAGCTCCAGAAACCCCGCCCTCCCGCTGCCCATCACCTGCAGAGGTGGGGGTCTCTACCTGTGTCCGACCACCCCACGGCACAGGCGGGATTTCACAGGCCTGTTCCTACTTCCATCTGGGTCGTAACTCACAAGCCATTGTACAAGCTGATAATTATCACTACCATTACTAAATATAATGCTCTATAAGGCCTACTGCTCCAAATTCTACAATATTATCCCTCTGAATCTTGATCCCAGCGCTAGAATGGGAATGCTGTCTCCACTACCCAGTTCCCGTTTGATAAAACTGAAGTTTCAAGAAGCTGAGGCCATTAGGTGAGAGCCGCCAACCCCCCTAGGTGCACAACGTGGGGCTCACAGCACCCCAGGTGGGGGCTCAACTGCAACATGAACTTGACCTTGGAAATGCAAACTATTTGATCTAATCATTTGTAACCTCGTATTAATCTGAAATAAAATTAAAAACGAAGCTGAGGGATTTTCGTAAAGGCGCGCCTGGAGGCTGTCTCTGTGCATCTCTAAGCAGCTCCCTTGGGAAGAACCAAGGCTGGGGGCTTCTCTTGCAGCCAAGAGTGTAAAATCTTGTCTCACAGAGTAGAGCCCTCAGGCTTCTCCTTTACTGTTTCCCATATCCAGGAGCGCCTCCAATGTTCCCTGGAACCCTCTCCTTACCCGGAATGGGTGCCTCCCATCAGCCCCTGGCATGCCCCAGCATCTCTCCTGTATGACCCGTTCAAAGTCCAGGACCAGGCATTTGCTAGCTGTGTCTAGTTGGCCATCTTGACCTGTTCGCCAGGAATCTATTTCTTAGAGTAGAATTCCAGTTAACAAATGCAGAATAAATGGCTCAGAAGCCAGAAGGAGCACCCGGGTAAGTCGGACACTCAACATCTTCCTCATTGAAGCTGAATAAAATCCCAGCATGCCCATGTACCACGATTTCTTTATCCATTCCTTTTTCAAAAGACACTTTAGTTTATAATATTTGGACTATTGTAAAAATGCTTCAGTAAGAATGGGATGCATCTGTCTTTTCTAGGTGACAATTTCATCCCTTGGGTATATTCCCAGAAGAGGGACTTCTGGTGATTGCATTTTTAAGGCTCTGTGCTATTTTCCACACTGGTCACACCAAGCTGTAGTCCCACCAGCCATATACACAGGACACTTTTCTTCACACACTTGCCAACAGTCGTTACTTCTTGTGTTTCAGATAAAAGCTATCCTAGCCAGTGTGATGTGGTGGCTCATTGCAGCTTTGATTTGCCTTTCCTGAATAATTAGTAATATTTTTCACATACTTGTTGGTCGTTTGAATGTCTTCTTTGTGGAAATGTCTATTCAAGTCCTTTGCCCACTTTCCATTGGGTGTTTTTGGTTTGTGCTAGTGAGTTATGTGAGTTCCTTATCAGAGATGTCAGACTTCCTTTTCATCTTGTTGACTATGTCCTCTGCCCTGTGGATACACTGCTGTGTGATACACAGAACCACTTGCTGACCTTGGCTTAGTTGCCTGTGCTGCTGGGGGGCTACCCCAAAACCATGAGACCAATGCCAAGGAGGTTCCCCTATGTTTTCTTCTGGGGATTTATAGTTTCAGGTTTTACACTTAGATCTTTAATCTACTTGAAGTTTGTGTAAGACGTAAGTTAGAGTCCAATTCCATCCTTCTGCATGTGGATATCTAGTTCTCCCAATACTGTTTATTGAGGAGACTGGCCTCACACTGTCCTTGGTGAGATCAGTGGACCAAACGGGCTTAGGTTTATTTCTGGGTTCTCTGTTTTGTTACATTAGTCTATGTGTTTATTCCAGTTATTGGTTTTGGTTTATTCCAGTATAATATTTTTTATAGAGTTTTAATCATTATCTCATGGTTTGGGGGTTTGGGGGGTGTTTTATTTTTTTCTTTTTTTTGCAGTTTTTAGCTGGGACTGGGTTTGAACCTGCCACCTCCGGCATATGGGGCCAGCGCCCACTCCTTTGAACCACAGGTGCCCACCCCATTATCTCATGATTTGTTGGATACTCAGAATTGAGAAATTTAATCTCTGTTAGGAAATACTGAATAGATTTGTTTAAAAGCAGGAGGTTATGTTATCAAGTTCTGATTTCCCATAAACATTTATAACATGGAGTCTGCCCTACGGCTCAGATTAAACTCTTAATTTGATTTTCATATAATTTCTGGTTTTGTTTTTCAGAGTACTGCTGTACACTATAATGAAAAAATTTTTAAAGAAAACTAAATAGGAAACTTACAAAGGGAGTAAAATTATCACTATTTCAGATTATAGAATTATAGGTACATGGAAAAATCTAAAAGCATCAACTGATAAACTATGAGAGTTTAGTTATTACACAAATAATAACTACTACAGTATTAATACGTTTTGTATTACAAAGTAACAGTAAATACTTAGTAATAAAATTAAGAAATGTGTGAAAATGTTTAAGTACAATTTTTGTTTAACATATCAAGTGGCTCCGGTGTTTTTGTTACGTGGGTGAATTGCACAGTGCTGGAGGCAGGGCTCTCAGTGTGCCCGTCACTGGGTGGTGCCACTGCATGTGACAGGTAGGTGTGTGCCCTTCACTCTTCCCGCCCTTCCCCCTTCTTGGTTTCCAATGACCTTCACACGTCTGTGTGCCAGGTGCACCCATCCTTCAGCTCCCACACTTCAGGGAGAATATGTGGTGTTTGTTTCTCCATCCTTGAGATACTTCACTTAGGATAATGGGCTCCAGTTCAACCCAAGTTGCTACAAAAGACTTTATTTCATTCCTTTTTATGGCTAAGTGGTGTTCCTGGGTGTCCATACACCACATTTGCTATAATCCACTAATCTACTGATGGGCACTTGGGTTGATTCCACATCTTTGCAATTGTGAATTGTGTTGCAATAAACATTCGAATGCAAGTACCCTTTTTTATAAAAGTATTTCTTTTCCTTAGGGTAAATAACCAAAAATTTTGCATAAATGGAAACTTTTTCTTGAATTTAATATTGTGTGTGATATTGAATTTGCCATACATTATTATAAATTATACTTCTATTCAAAATATCATTTGGTCAAAACATGGCAAGCAATTTGAAACTCAATCTCAAAGAAATCAGCAAATTAGTCAGAAAAGTCCTGAAGAAATAACAGCATTTAGAAGGAAGAAGCCTGAACTAATGATGTATAGTGTTAGTTAAAGTAGAATAATGTGACATGTCTCCAGAGTTGACAGGCAGATTAATGGCACAGAAGATAAAATGCTAAAATAGACCCAAGACATACAGAATTTAGTAAACTCTAAAGACTTCTATTAATTCAGTGAAGAAAAAACAGATTTTTTCAATTGCCATATAGAATGTTGAGAGAAAATAAAGCTGGCTGTCTACTTCACATATAATTTAAAAATTTTCCAAAAATGAAAACATAATTGTTATTGTGAAATAATTTGAAAGTACTAGAAGAAAAATTGCATGGTTTTAAAATGTAGCGTCATGTCATGGAGTCAAGAATTGCCTTCTAAGAGTCAGAAGAGAAAGGTCTAATATATTTATTTTTTAAAAAGTATCATCTTATAAACGGTTTAAATGCTAAAGAGAGATAACTCATTTAATCACTAATTGAATAAATATATATTAAGTACACAATGTGTTCTATTATGCTTTTAAATACTGGGGAGAAAACAGCGAAAAAGTCAGACAAAATGTCCTTCCATGTAGCTTATTTCTCAATGAGGAGCACCAAACAGACAACAAGGTAAAAAGTAGATATAGAATGTCAGATGGTAGTAAGTTCTATGAGAGAAAACTAGGCAGGAAAATATGTTAGAGACAAATATTTGTTGACAAATGAAGAAGATTGAGAGGATGCAGCACTGTCGGGGGGAGGAGTATTTATTCCTGCCCTGCGTGGTTTTGGCATGAGTACTAATCGGTACAATCTCTACAAAGAGGGATTTGGCAAAACGTGAACTCCTCACACCCTTTGCTACTCAGTCCACCCGAGTATTCACCCTGCAGGTGTCTTCCTGCACAACTTGGATATGTGTTCAGTAAGATTATTTTTATGGCTTTGTTTATGGGGGGGCAGAGACGATCTGTAAATACCTTAATGTTTTTCAATGAGAAATCACTTAAATAAAATATGAGTGTCCACAGGAAGGAAGATATATATATCAGTTAGAAAGAATGAAATGGACTTTTTATACTAATGTAGAAAAACCCTAGATGTAAAGCAAATGGCAGAACAGTTTTCATGCTGTCCTACTGGTAAAAATAAGGTGGACCCACATATTTGTGGAAACATTCTGGAAGGGCACACAATCACGTCTGGGGAGGAGGATGGAAGTCTCCTAAGAAAGGGAGACTCGTTTTTCATTGTATTGTTTAAAGTTTTTATTGTATACACTGCTATTTTCAGAGAAGTCAGAAACGTGTTAAACACTTAGGTGAACATAGATGAAATTCCTCTATTGACAGTATTGCATTAAATTAGTGAACAAAGTAAATGCTGAATTTGTCCTATGGAGTATGACCGGTACAAACAAAGCACTCCAACAAACAGACCGTCGGTCCCTAACTACGCTGGCTGAATACTACACCGTCATCTCAAAGCATATTTAGCAAATCACTATCATGAATTGTATCTAAAAAAGACCACATCACAAGCAAACCTGTATCATGCTTAAATTATAGACAATGATAAATATGTTTGCATGTCTGAAAAAGTAACTTCTTTGTAGCATTTTTTTCTCTAGCTATTTCATTGCTAATACCTTTTTTTTTTTTTTTTAGAAATTCTGAGTGACTCAAGACTCACCAATTGGGAGCTACTGTGATTCTCTAGTGCCCCAAATTCTGAGTCCACTATTTGGTGAACTGTCATCCCAAGGCTGTATTCACCCCGCTGCTATCAATTCTTACTCCAGTTGGTAGCGATTGTGCTAGTGAGAAAGCAACTCCCTGGAAATGGCAGTGGCCACCGTATGCTGGAGCGGCATGGACACGCAGAAGGAAGGCTCTGAGGCTGCCGGGAAAACGCCGTGTCTCAGGCTGATGATAATACAGCGTTTCAGTGAATGTGGAACTGGGCAGAGTCGCCACACTTCCAGTGATGTGGCACAGAACAGCTCATTCAATGGGAGGTAGCAGTAAAGGCTCGGTTACAAAGCACAAACTACTATTCACCTTGAGCCCGATCTCTGATAAAGCTATGCAGAGTCTGTGTGTGCTTTTCTTATTTATCCAGAAGACCCTCTGAGAAGCAATTACCTTGACTGAGAGGAATGCTAAAAATAGATTACCTAATCATTTGAATATGCACAGAAAGCCTCTGAAAATTGTCACACACCAAAGGGTGCAGTGTTCAAACATCTGGTCAGACAGACAGCTGAGCAAACATCTGTTCACACAGACAGCTGAGCACTCTAAAGGAAACAGTCCATGGGGCCATCCCTGACCCTCCCCCGTCAATACATGACCGTTAAACAAAAAGGTGATGGGCACATAGGCAACTTTACCATCTTATGAATGAACTTCACTTAAAAGTAATTTTCTCTTATAAAACTTAAACTGATCAATCATTTGTACAGAAATTGTTCAATAAGATTTTGAAGAAGGATCATTGCCATAAATTTAAACATTCTAATTTGATTCAAAAATAAAATAATAGTATCTTATGTGAGTTCACTATAGAATATTTTAAAATGTATTAATAAAAACTCAGAGAGATACAAATAGTAGAAGCACATATGCCAGAAAAACTGCCATGCAAGGTGTATCATCCTTGATGTAAGAACTGATGAGCTATCGCCCATACATTCTTCACTCTTGCCTCTAATATAAAAGTGGTTTCTTAGTGGGGTAGTTAAATCCTAGTGGACTACGTGTTACTTGTAGTTGACAATTTTGACTTGCTACTTCTTGCCCATAACCGTTTTCTTTTCTCAGATTTGTAAATATGTTCACTCTGTTTACTATGCATGATCCTTGCCACATACAGGCATAGTACTTGGCATTTCTCAGTCATGATGGTAAAGGTTTAAAAATTCTTACTTAGTGTTACTTATAGATACCACACTACAGCCAGACACACAGACCAGGTTCTCTACACCTCTTAGCATGCTGCATGCCAGGTCCCAGAATCCTAGGACGGCAGGTGGGGAGCAAAGCTGGAACTGGAGGAGCACTCTCAGCAATGGCCCAGGGGGTGGAAGCTGGGTGTCCGGGAAGTCTCAGGCCAGATACAAGAGTGTGATAATCTCGAGAAAGGCCTAGACAGGTTTCTCAAGAGGTTAGTAAAATTTGACCGAAGGAGCAGTCAGATTTCTTTTTATTTAGAGCACATCTCCAGCCTGCTACCAGAAGTTCAGGATACAGTGACTTACATCTTCCAAAGACACTTACAAGCATTTGAGATTTAAGGATAGCAGAAAATCATATTGCAATCCAGAATGGCATCAGTATTGATTAGAAAGTGAGACATTTTCCCAGATAACTGAAAAGACTTTCTGCAACTTGACCACCAATCTGGAGAGACAGAGTATGATGATGGGCAGGGCACCTGTCCCAGAGCCCACCCACCATGCCAACGACCAGAGCAGCTGGGAGCACATGTGGCCCGATCACTGTCAGTGGGGTTGACGAGGTGGGGTGCGCCTCACTCCCAGCAGGGCTGAGTCTCAGTCAGGGTCACCCACATCAGCTGATACTGCCAGAAAGCTGGGGAGGCGAGGGTCACGGAACCGAGGAAACCCCAGTGCCCCACTGCTCACCCAGCAACATCTGAAACGTTTGGTGCAGAATTCAGAGCCTGGCTTAATGTGGCTTCAACCCACTCTCAAAATTCCCTCATCCCAATCCATCTCTCCCACAATACTGTCTAACCACACGAGTGGTGGGGTTCGTCCCCAGGCCTTCCTGTAGACTATGCATTTCTCTGGGATTTTGCTACAACTGGAATGCCCCCCATTCTTCTGCCCCTGTGCTGGAAATGTCCTTGAAGACCCTGTTTGGAGCCACCACCCGCTCTTCACAGAAGCTTCAGGGAGCCCCACGCCAGGGGTCAGCGTCTCTGTATTCTCTGCGGCACATCCCTCCGGCCTGTATCATTAAAAAGTCAGCTCACACTTTTGTCCCCTTTTCAAGCCTGTGGCATTTTGAGGGATGATTCTGCAATTATAATTAAATTCTTAGTATATGCCCCACTGCGCTTTGACCTTCACCAAAAATAGCCTCTTTTAATAACTGTTTATTAATATTTTTCAACTTTAGTCTGTCAAGAATCAAGATGTTTATCATATGTTAAGTAGAACGGACAATGAATTTCTCACTATCCTAATTAGGGAACGCACTGTTTCTGTAATAATATGCAGCTCGATGACCAGAAGAGAAAAAAGTGTTAACTCTTTTCTTAGACAGACTCAAATTAACTCTGCTGAGATCCATTTCTTAAATGTGAACTAGAATATTAAGCAGAGAATTAAGTACAAAGGACTCTACCCCAGCGCTGCCTGGCCCTTTCCTGTGGCTACTGTGTCAGTGACCCCACGGGAAATGCAGGACGTGCCCAGCAAGGGATCAAGGAATGGATGTAACAGGGCAGCTGATGGCAGAAGCCGCATCAGAGCAAATCAATATTCACAGAAAGCACCAGACAGGTGCATTTGTCCTGAGTCATTGTATAGGAAACAGAGCTTCCTTGCATTTGGGAGAACTGCACTGGAAACCAAGATTATTCCCTCAAGCTGTGAAAAATGTTCCTGGTTCTCAGGAGGCACCGCAGGAGCTCAGCGGCAGGGGCAGCCCAGGCAGGCTGTGTACTTTTCACATCTATTTGCCCTGTTTCTCACTGTGATTTCCCTCAGAGGAGAACGGACCTTCTGAGCCTTTAAAGCATGATTTGATTTTTAATACATGAGCCTTTAAAACATGATTTAATTTTTAAGAGCTCAGCAGTCTCAAGCAGGTCTGCAACACAAACCACAGCACAGGGTCAAGACTGAAGCTTCTGCAGTGAGGAATCAGAATTCTAGAGAGATTCCTTGGCAGGGAAGGTGCCATAAAGGAAGGTGGTTGTGAATGATGAGTGAGTAATGTTCCTCTCCACACCCATTCCATGCTCTCAGGTGTAGTTTGTTCCTTTAAGAAATGAAGATTTTTGGTTTCCTTGATTACTTACCTATTTTTTTTTATTTTTCACTAAGAATCCTGAGATTTTACAAAAGATAATAAATCTAAACTTGCTTTGTTCATATCCAGATGGGAATTGGTGTTGGTGCGCTGGGACTCACTAGTTAAGTGACTCTATAAAGACCTTTGGGGACAGAAATCCAAGGAGGTTGTACACATTGACTCAGTCTCACCAGCCTGACCCTTACAGGGACTTCCTCGGTCCGGTGTGAACTGAAACTATCTGAACATCTTTCAAACACAACAGACCAATTCCCCATTTCAAGTAACTTTCAAGAAATCCCTGGGAAGCACAATATGAGAAGAACAGCGTGTGGTGCTCTGTGTGTGTGTTATGTAGCGGCAACGTGGATAAAAGAGTTTTATTTTTTAAAAAAGCACATCTGTCACTCCAGGGTGTAAAGGGTCTAAATTTTTCACAACTAATTTCAGCTGAAAAATTTAAGTCTACTTCATAAGTAAGAGGAGAAGATAATTTTCACAGAGGAAGATGTCATCCCTACATCATGGAGCACGAAGACCACGGTCACGTCTCGGGCAGTGTGGACTGTCATTCAGTGAATGTTCTGGGGTTCGTGAACTACAGTTCAGGAACTGCACTTGCTATTTTACAGGAGCCACAGATACTGAAGGAAAATTACACAGCTCTGGTCTCTCAGATATTTATTTTGAAATTCTTGAACCTGCCCATATCTATCTGCTTTTTCTACCTTATGTGAAGAATTATAACAGCCCAGTTTCTGCTATAAAGATCACTGTAAAGAAAACTTCAGAAGGACGATCACAGTTTCAATGTGCTGGCACAAAACAATTATTGTGGAGGACACAGAAGGAGAGGAATTGGGATAATGAAGAGAACCTGTTTTTGAAGTTAGTGTTCAACCAGGCAAGCACAGAAAGGGATCCGTGGCTGAAGGAATGTCTAATCCAGAGTGAGTTTTGAAAATGTTGGAAATTACAAGATGGTGGGAATGAGTTAATCAAGAAAAAAGATTTGGTTCTGCAGAAAAACAATGGCGTGATATTCTTAAATCTACAAAAGGGCATGTGCTCTGGTAGACAAAGTGGAGGCTGGGTCAGGTGACCAAAACAGCTCATCCACAGAACACACGAGAAGCATGAAAATATTGGAACAGCGTGAAAGTGGGCTTCCTTGATGGCAGCCACAGAGGTCTTTTACAGTTGTCCCTAATTTTTTATACAATAAAAATCAAAGTTATCAAATGTGAGTGAGGATGGGAAAAGGAAGCTTGGAAGTTTGAGAAGAGAAAGTCGTGGGAGACAGCCACTAAGATACTTGCCAATGACACCTACTTTGCACATTCACATGTTTGCATAAACCTGTCCCCTGGGTGACAGCTGGACCTAGTGATGCTTCTAATAAATAGAACATGCCAAAAATTAGGGGATATCACCTCCAAATTACGTTTTGAAAGGACTGTGAGTTCAATCTCTCTCTCATCTCTATTTATCTCCCCCTTACTCTGAAACACTGACAGCCCTAGTAACATCCTGCCAAGTTACAAGCTGCTCTTGGAGTAGTACACATGGTGAGGAACTCTCCAAAAGACAGAGGAATAGAAGCCTGTGAACAGTCATGAACTTAGTAATAGATCCTCCCCCATCAAAGCCCCATAAGATGGTGGCCCTGGCCAACACCTGCCGGCAGCTTTATGAGAGATATCTACCCAGTTAGACTTCGCTTTGATTTTGACCATCATAACCTGTGATATAACTAATGTCTGTTGCTTTAAACTGCCAAGTAAGTTGTTACTCAGCAAAAGATAACTAACACAAAAGATGTGGAATGGTTCACCGAGCAAGTATGAAATAAACTAGGAAAATATGTGTGTAATATGATGTCCAGTAAGAAATAAAGCACCACAGTAGGTTAAGAGCGATGAATTGTAAGTGAAATCCTTTAAATACGCATTTATCTCCACACATGGAGAGATACATTTAACTAGAGTTCGGGTTTTGCCAGATGAATATGACAAAATGAAAGGGGGGCAAGGAAGGTGAAGGGTTAGCAGGAAATGATTATAATTATGTGTCATGGAATTTAATCTGGACTCAGAGGTGACTGAGGATAATGAGAAGAGAAGGGAAGAGAAAAAGATTAAACATCTAAGTTCACTGCAGCCCCAGTGGGGCTGAACACTGAATTCAGAGCCCAGAGCTGGAGAGAGACTGTGGTGGCCGCATGCCAGAGAGTTTGAGGAGCAGATTTTTTAAGGTTGTGTTGGTAACAGAAAGTCCAGAGAGGCCAGTAGAGAATAGATAAATATAAAATCAGTGAGAAATAACAGCCATTAGTCAGATAATAGATAGGGTGAATAAGAAGAAAAATCTTCAAGAAATTGGAGAGTAACCCAGTTGTTGGTAGATAACTGCACCGATAATGGGTAGGGGATCGTTAGATCTGAAGGCATAAGAATAAAATCTACTTTTTTCAAGAATTACAAGAGATTCGCTATCCTATAATTGTTTGAAAGATTTTGCTGAGTGTATTAACAACTACTCATAAAACGTTATCACTGGATCTTCAGAGCAAAAATTCTAAGTAGTTTGCAATCTGCCCAATTTCTTCAGAAACCTTCGCACAGGGCTCACATTGGGGATAATTGCCCTCAAATAGCACCTTGAACTCCTTCTACTGAATACTTACGGCCATGAGTGCTTGTCTAGTGTTACTCAGGTAGGACCTGGGAGACCCAGGACCCTAGTCCAGGCTGCCAGGCTGGAATCATTTCACCTATCCACTCATTAAGCTAAAAACACATGACAGTGAAAAATGTTCCTTGACATGGTTCAACACACACCATTTGGAGACCATTAGAGAACAAAGCTATTAATAGTGAGAGAAAGGAAAAGAGACAGCAGAAACACTTCACTGACTTCAAAGTGCTTCAACTACCAATGACGAAGATTTATATAATTCCAACAACCTCACTGATGCGTGAAGAGGTGAAATGCCGAATAAAAATATCAACATGTCTAGCACTATCAATCACTGAAAATGAGCCGGCAAGCTTGAAGGAACCTTTGACAATGTTTCTACAATTGACCATTTAAACAAGGTTGGGAGCCTAAAAGAGCTGGACAGGCCTGATGATATTTAACTATCATCGAACATAATTCTGGGTAGATGAGGTTAGGATGGTCAGATAACAGCTGGTTCCATTCTTAATAAAAAAGGCTATCAACGTAAACTAGTATTTATATTATCTTATTTCAGCAAACTGAATTAAGCTTTCCAACGTTATTTTTAAATGTCACATACTATTTATCCCCTTAAACTCCAAGATATGATTGTCAGTAAAAATTCGGCATTTCATCAGAAGGATGTTTACAGTTCTTCCTGTAAATAGCACATAATTGTTTTTCTTTTTCTCTCACCTTCACGGTGTCATCCGAGACTTTAAGGAAACTACAGTTTCTTAGCAATATGCAAAAAGAATGGTTTGGGTTATTCCAACATCTCTCTCTTCTTCTGAGATTCCAAGAGGTATATGAGAAACACAGTTGTAGTGATTGTGGTGTCATTAAGATATCTGTCAAAATTGCACCACAGCCTACTACTCTCTGAGATGTGTATTTATGAGACTATTGAAGGGAATTTGTATAAGGGAGGATGGTCTGGGAATGCTCAACCCTGCTGATGGTGCAGAAGCACAAGCACGGAGGAAGAGGGACCATGTGGAGTACCCTTTCCAGCCCTGAGCACTTCATATGGAAGACATCTCATTATGCCATTATTAAGCTGCTTTACTACACCACTAAAATGAGTAATTTATGCACTTAAGTTTATGGGTGAAGAACTCAGCTACCAGCAGTAAATTACAGAAGTAAAGTCACATGCTCACAGAAGAGTTGAAGAAATCTAGATTATTTGGGGGAAAGAATCATATCTTATTCAAGATCCCTTTAATAATAGTGTAAATATTAAAAAGTAATAATGAAGAATCATACAATATATTCCTAAAATAAGAAAGAACTATATTAATAGTTTCTGGCAGTTGAGAAATGTTTGAGCAGTACTGCTAATAAAGATAGCTCATTTCAATTTGGGTACACACTAGCTAAGCCTAGACATCAATGACATTCTCAGCATTGAACAAATCCTTACATGGCTTTATTTTTCCAAATGGCCCCTTGGAATACGTTGGCATATTCCTCAGCAACCTTTGAATAACCTGGAGTGATCATTTGCCTCTGACATTTCTTTCTGGGAGAGTAAAGGATAAGTGGTGGCTAAAATGGGTGACACAAGCAAGGTTTCTTGTACAAGTGTGTACGTGTATATATGTGCGTGCATTACATGAGTATGCATATGTACCTGTATGCACACGTTCTCAATACATAAACTCTGACTGCGTATGTATACGGCTATAAACAAACGCATGATTTAATTAGAAGTATAAAAAATTAATAGATAAAAAATTTAGAGCAAGATTCAGGAAGTAAGTTTGAAGATAAGTTGCCAACAGAAAAGTAACACAGTTGTATCTGGTCTGAAGCAAGAGGCATATAGTATTACAGCCACAATAAGATTCTGGAATTATCTCACCTAGTGACTTATAACTAAAAACAGACCTTAGTGGTATTTTCCCAATGCACGACTGCCTGGACCCTGCACTAACTCTGCTGTGTCAGGGTCCTCAATGTGGGACCAGAGAGGGACAGCATATGTGATGTGGGCAAGAGCCTCTGATGGAATGTCACCACCTCATTTTATACCTAACAAAGCCAATTATAATTCCAAAGCATTGCAAGGAAAATTTGCTTAATAATTTGACAACAAATGAGAAGCATTTGCATCATTGCCTGAAAGAATATTGTAGTTTGTGTATTATTGTTTCATCTGATCATCGTAATGCTGCATATTAATTATTTTTCTATCCAGTGTGGGAAGAACTCACTAATAATTCAGGAAGTTTCAAGCTGATATGTAATATCTCCTTTGTCATACAAATGTTGTTAAAAGTAAGATGGTGATCGATACGAGTGGAAACATTTACATGATCAGTTTTTCATCCTGCAACAAGATTTGAAAGCAGGCTTTCCTTTGGCTTGGTAATTATTTTTTATCACAGCTATAGGCTGAAAACAGTTTTCTACAACTTTCCCAAGTTTTGAGCATCATAAACTATTTTTTTTCTTTAAAATTAAATTCTGGTGTCCTTAGCAAAATGATGTAGTTGCTCCATTGTTTCTCTATGTGCATGTTTACTGAAGTCACTGCAAGACAGCCATCAGGACTCAGCATCGGAGTCAGACACATCAGCCGTCATCTGCAGACTCAGAATCCTCTATATAAACACCTTGACCCTTGGCACTGCTCCTCCATGGGAGGAGGTAGCTGGTTCTCATCATTCATTCCTCCTCGAATGTACTGAACAGCCAGACAGTCTATTCGGGGGCCATGATTTAATCATATACCCAAATGAATCATCAGAAAGAGACATGCTGAGTGGCACCTGTTCTGGTTTAAGTAACTTCTCAACACCGTGTGGCCCCACCTTGCTCCCAGCACTGTACACCTGCCTCATGCCCACTGCCTGACCCCAAGTTTTCATGGTGACTCTAAAGTACAAGTGGAAGAAGTCACTCATAGCATCTTTATTCTTGGGGATGAATCCAGTGTTTCTTCAAATAGAGGGCATGAAATATATGTTATTTTTATAACATCATTTCTTCTATCTTATGTTGGCAGAAAAATAATGAAAGTTTGTGAGACAAGGGTACTCAGGCATTTGGATTACTAAGGTTAATCAGGTCTGCTTTTTAGGTTGGTTGATGTAGAAATGTGTTTCTCCAATTAAAACTATAGCCCTCATACCTGTCATTAAAGTCTTTAAAGGGAAAGTATAAGAATGGTTTGGCAACCGAATTTTTGTAGCAATACTCTTTCCTGCTAAATATGGAATTGAACTCCACCAACTCCAATTCCAATAGTAATTTGTTTAAATCTACATTACCACTTACTGTGTTGTTTCCTGTGACATGGGAAGAGCAGTCACAAAAGCTAGTTTCTTCATATGCCAAGAATTAAAGCAAATTCTGCACATAGCTAATTTTGTGCAACTTAGATATAAAATATCTACCTAGAAGACAGGTGATTATTACAGAGATATATGCCATCTTATTAATCAGAAGCTCCTTCTACTTTCTCTCTAAACCAAATATTTGTCACTTTATTTTGATAGCTATATTTACAATCTTCTGGATAATAGTATAATTTGTAACTGTGTTTATGCAAACAGTAAAGTTTGGAATGATGCTGGTAGAGCTTAGGTCTAAGACATATTTTGCATTTATTCTGGGGAAAAAATGTTAATTGAGTTTACAAAAAAAATTTACTGTGCTTTCTATGATGTAAATCTTTAATGGCTTATGAGGTTTTTTTATATTAATATTACATAGTATCCTTAATACTCAGGACAAATAAATTACCTTAACAAATCTAATATCCAAGTGGCATTTTATTAAGTATGTGATCTTTACTTATTGGTTATTTTTGCAAAAATAGCATATTAGAACATTTATGCTACATGTGACTCTCCTGATGAAAATATTCACATCTAAATCTACAAGAGGCCTCTTCTTCATTTACACGATGGTGGTTACGCTGAGTTGTAGCATTTAGGGACCATTTTTATCAGTTCTCTTGTGCTTTAGTGACTCCATTTTGACATGTTTGTGAATAATGGCTATAACATTAGCAAAATAGTATAAAATATATAAAATTATCAAACAAAAACACTAGTACACAAGTGTTATGAAAACATATTAGCAAACCACAACCCATTTAACACAATATTATTTCATATAAATACATTAATGTAGATTTCCAGAGGGGAGAGATCAAATGGGGGAAGACACAGACACCAGTTGCCTGATTGTCCCACAGAGAATGAAAAGCTTTGGGTGAACAAGGAGAAACAACAGACAAGCAAAGATTGTAGATGGGCTGCATTTCCCAGGAGAAAGTTCTGGAACCTACCAGAGATCCCATGGGAAGTGCTGTGGGCAGAGCAAGCTGGAGGAGGACGTTGGCAGAGGTCAATCTCTAGAGGCCTAGAGCCCAGGGAACAGGGCAGCTGAATCCTATTTCTCCGTCCCCCACATCTCTAGCATTCAGGGGCTCCCAAGCTGCTGGAGAGACTTTCTATCCTCAGAAATCAAAAATCTGCAGCCAATGACCTAGGTCCTTCTTGAGGACAAAGCAACTGGTTGCCTGGGCCCTCAGGGTCGCTTCCCATCACCACAGACCTGAGCTGAGAGGGAAAGTGCCACATCACTTACCCACCCACCCTGCACCTTTGTCCTCCCTGGGGGCTTCAGTGCCTCATTTTCATCTCTCTCATTCCCACCCAAACATTTCCTAACTCTGGGCAAGACTACAGGGGCCAAAGGAGACCAGTGTGTGGCAGGGGAACTGCATGACCCCAAAGCCTAGACATTCTGGAGAGAGGGATAGAGACAACCAGAGGGATGGCATTCTCCCACATGGACCCTTTTCCTCCCCTCCCCCGGCCTCACGCATGGCTTCTGAGAGATAATTGAGCCCAGGTTGCAGCAACTGCTTACCTTCTCTGTTGGTACAAGCCACACACTGGGGCTTCCACAGAGCATGGGCTCGGGCCTTTGCAAACCCTTTTCTGCCCCCCTCCAAATACATGTGGTTGCTAAGAGAAATAATTGAGCCACTACAACAAGGCTTCTACAGAAAGTGGGGCTCAGGCCTTTCCTGAGGGGTCCTGCAGTGGACTGAGGGCTGCTCAGACTGTGAGTTCTATGCCATTAGCCCTCTCTGGTGCTGCTTGCCTGGTGATCAGGGCACATTCCATGTCAGAGTGACATCAAACTTGCTTGAGCACCATGTGTACAACCACTGACTAGCATGCTTGTCCCTGACATGGTCAGAGATTGATTGATCTTCAGGGACTCAAGGACAGGCCTGCAGGCCAGATCTCATACTCCCAGGTCTTAATAGCATTGCTCAGGGACACAGAGGGGGGATTTGTAAATTAGCCTTGAGAGGCAAGGGGCCCTGCATGGACAGAGCAGAGGAGGAGAGGTCAGTGTGAGTCCCAGACACAGCATGCTTGAGGGGTGCCCTGCAGAGCAGGGACAGCACAGAGGACAGAAAGGAGTGAGCCCAGCTCCAGACTTCCACATGGTGAGTCTCAGAAAGGCCCACCTCCACAGGGCCAGGTCACTTTATCCACTCCTGTAGCAGTGCTGATAAATTAGGTACAGACCTTTGACCCCTGTTGAAACAGTTAACTTGCCAAAGTTGGTGGAACCTTGACTCAATGGAAATGCTCAACTCTACACAAAGTCATGGAAATTAAACAACCTACTTCTGAACAGTTACTGTGCAAAGCCAGGAAATTAAAATCTAAATCCTATGATTCTTCTAAGCAAATGACAAAGGGCTTATCAACTCTTAGAAAGGTAACCCTTCTAAGAAAATGACAAAATTATCAAAATATGTGAGAGTCAGCAAAAGAAGTCCTAAGAGGAAACTTTATAGCTGGAAATGCCTATATCAGAGAGAGAGAGAGAGAGAGACAAAGATCACAAACCAACAACATAATGAATTGTCTAAAGAAATTAGAAAAGGAAGCCCAAACCAATTCCAAACCCAGGAAAAGAAAATAAATAATACCTGAACACAACTAAATAAAACTGATAATGAAAGAATTATAAAGGCTTGGTGCCTGTGGCTCAATCACCAGCTACGTACACCTAAGGTGGCGGGTTCGAATCCCCAGCCCAGCCCGCCAAACAACAATGATGGCTGCAACCAAAAAATGGCCGGGCGTTGTGGCGGGCACCTGTAGTCCCAGCTACTTGGGAGGCAGAGGCAGGAGACTCGCTTGAGTCTAGGAGTTGGAGGTTGCTATGAGCTGTGATGCCATGGCACTCCACCCAGGGGGATAGCTTGAGGCTCCGTCTCAAAAAAAAAAAAAAACAACAAACAAACAAACAAAAAAAAACACACCATATGTACGGACACAATGACCATGGGCACAGTCACAGCCCTGGATCCACAGGCAGAGGCATGAATGCTAACATGAGGGGTATATCTCTACATGTTTTGGCAGGCACGCTTGGCAGCACTTGTGTGATTTTTAGAACACAATTTTATAGAACAGTTTGGATGGTTCCTGGCTGATCCCCTCTGTTTTCTCTCTCTCTATTTTTTTTTGACAGAGTCTCACTACATCACCCTCAGTAGAGTGCCATGGTTCACAGCTTACAGCAACCTTAAACTCTTGGGATTAAACGATTCTCTGGTTTCAGCCTCTCAAGTAGCTGGGATTACATGCACCCACCACAATGCCCAGCTTTTTTTTTTTTTTTTTTTTTTGTAGTTGTCATTGTTTAGCTAGCCTGGGCTGGGTTTGAACCCACCAGCATCGGTGTATATGGCCGGCAGCCTACCGACTGAGCTATGGGCACTGTGCCCCTCTGATTTCTTTTTATTGCTATATTAATATTTCTCAGTGTTGTCCCACTGATTAAAGGTGTCTGTCAGGTTCTGCTTCTGAGACTGCCACCAAAATATGAAAAATAACTACATAATGCTTTAGCAAAGATACAGAAAATTGGAGGATTAATCCCGTACCAGGATGCTCATTTTTGGTGTCATTCTGCCAGTGTTGAGGCAGGAACAATTCATATACAGGTGACATCCAATGTGCTGGCGTAAAGAATAGTACAGCAGGCTCGGCGCCTGTGGCTCAATCGGCTAAGGCGCCAGCCACATACACCTAAGGTGGCGGGTTCGAATCCCCAGCCTGGCCCGCCAAACAACAATGATGACTGCAACCAAAAAATAAAAATGGCCGGGCGTTGTGGCGGGCACCTGTGGTCCCAGCTACTTGGGAGGCGGAGGCAGGAGACTCGCTTGAGCCCAGGAGTTGGAGGTTGCTATGAGCTG